>JBBPOB010000400.1:0-17510 GCA_038091275.1 Tylopilus subfusipes | reverse complement strand
CAGATCAAACAATAGACAAGGCTATGCTATATCTAAAGAATGAGTAAGGAAACTTTAGTCAATTGGATCCCCAGTCATTCTTCCTTATCCCAAGCAATAATACTTATAGGAATTAGGATTGGCTTTAGTTCTAGCTAAGGGATCTAGTCTAATCTATCTAACAAAAGCTAAGTTTTATACTAATCTACATTTAACTAGCTAATATGAATGGCTTTCTGGCTTGGCTTGCCTAGAAAGGAGAAGATTATGTAAGCTGTTCTTAGCTTACTATGAAAGGCTGCCAGATGTAGTAATATCTGACACTAAAGGTAAAGCTCTGTTTACTGCTGTTATGGTGTACAGATCTAGTTTATGGTTCTTTCTAGCTATTTTAACAATAGGCTTGGCCTAGAGTTTGCTGACTAATTGGCTTAGTTATCTTAGTGTGGGAAAATCCCTTATAAGTCACTCAGTTCACACACAATAGGGTTTAGATGATAATCTCTTTATTGATTGACTAGAGTGCTTGATTCACTACAAGATTAGTAATAGGTACTAGATATTCCTAGGCTAGATTTGTCTAGGTTACAGTTGCCTTTCTACTGTAGTAGCTACCTAGTAACTATTGCTTATGTAATCAGGGTGCCTTTCTGTGGGAAGGCTGTGTTTTCCTAATCTGATAGTAGTTTTCTGCTAAGTTCTCACTATCATACATACATGTATATTCTGGTCATTGTGATCCAGCTAGTGGGCAATTCATATAAAATAAGCCTGTTATTCCAGACTTTATATCAAATTATGTCTCTACTGAATTATGGGAGTTCAAGTTCATTGGGACAGTCATATATTCCTGACCTTGGGTCACACATAACTAATACTGGTTACAAGTCTTATATGACCATACATAACTACATAACTTAGGTCATGTTTGAATTCAACAATTTTTGTGATGCTGCTGGCTTTGTCACCTTAGATCAGAACCTGGTGCGAGTACAGCTGATGAGGGAAAAAAATGTTAATCCGACCTGCCTGGCTCGAACAGGCGACCTCAAGATGAAATTTAACCAATTACAGTCTCGCGCTCTTCCAACTGAGCTAAGGTCGGATGGTAACCTTCCCCGAAGTATGTTGATCGTGAGTGAGAGAAGCCAAAATAGCTTCCCCTTTGCCAACATTAATGGTTTGTCTTCATTCCACTTCGACCGCCATCGGATTCAGAGTCATGGGTAAAAACAAGGACAAGAACAAGGATGAGATACCCAATCCATCGAGCGTGACGAACCGAGATATCCTCCAACGACTCAACTTTCTCTATCAAGCTAGTGTCCTTTTGAACGGTCTCGCCCCCGTTGGCTCCATTCTCGACCACGACGACCCATCGGCGTCCGCGGCGGCACCCAGTGACAGAGACACGACCACCGAGGAAGGCGACCCTCCATCGCATCCCAAACAGTCTCGGCGGAAGAAGAGACGCCGAGTGGTGAGCTTTGCAGAGCTGTCGAGGAGCTATGTAGAGACGATGAAGAGCGTGGGGCAAAAGACGAACGTAAGGATGTGCGTCCTCGTCTTCGTCGAACGTTGAAATGATCGATTGACGGTTGACGTGCTTGCCCGTTGCTCGGCTCTGCACAGGGACCCATCCGTGAAGCGCCGTATATGCAAACGCTGCAGTGGCCTCTTGGTGCCCGGCATCTCCGCAACCGTCCGCGTCAAAGGTCAGTTGCCGGATCGCAGGAGTCGTTTTCACTGATGCCATTCTGGACAGACTCGCCGCCGCATGGTCACCTCATCTCCTATCAATGTCACACCTGTCAGACAGAGCGTCGCATCCCCGCTCCACCTGTTCTTCTGGATCCACCGACGAATGAAGACACGATGCCAGTTCAATCCACTGAGACCTCGACGTCGTCCACGATTGCTGCAGCGACGCCTACTGGAAACTCGGGTCCTGGACCGCGAGAGCGAAAGAAAGGGGATCCCCAACCCCGTTTGCTACCGCTTTTCGCTCGTGACGTCGGCCACATCGTGTTTCGTGGAAACGAACGCCTCGACGAGGCACCCATCCTTTCGTAACGGTCGGTATCCCATCTGGTCCTTCTGGAGACCACATGGTCCTTGGGCGTAGAGTATGGGTGCATCAGGCCACCCATGAACATTAATTGTGGAAAGTGTCTAGGTAACAGCGAGAACGGACTAGTTATGTGAAGCAAATAGTCTCTGAAGGTGGAAGGTAACTCTAAGGAGAAGACAAGCGTATCAAGATATGCACCAGCAAGGAAAACCGAAAATTCTACCAAAAGTAGACCGCTAAGGATACAGTCGATGCTAGGAAAAGGACATGGGGCATATTTGTGAGTATGGTGTCAGCTCCAGACGCGGGGTGGATAGTCGGACTGTAACCCAAACATCACCACGAGACTGTCATATGAAAGAAGACGACGAACGGTATTCCTGCGTTATCTGAATAGGAGGGGCAAAAATCGTCATCGACGTACTGTGTCATCACACATGGCAGGTTAGCGTGAATACCGTGGGATGGAATGGTTAGTACCGGGTTATTTGGACAACAAGAAGTATAACCCAAATCTGCAACACTGCCAAGAGCGGTTTGATTGCTGTATCCCTCCCACTCCTTGCACGAGACACTGTTGTAACTGATGTTCCAGACACCGAAGTCCTGTTTTTCTTTGATTCACTGACTCGTTTCTATATGTTGGTCGCTGAAACTTACAGTGAAACCTAGGCAAACACGTGTTCAATCACCGAAAGCTGCTCTGATGAGTAAAGACATACCATAGAAGGCAGCATTAGACGGGAAAAAGTTATTTGGAATCGAAGTAGACGGCCAGGCAAGATCGAAGTTGAGGTATGCACCACCGCTATTGACAGTGTCGCCGTCACTTCAACATGCTCGCTGAACCTGGCATCGTGCACTCACGCGTTAGGTCGAGACGCCGTCGCGTTACACCACCCTTTCGAGGAAAGAGGGCAGAGATCAGTGATTTTGACGATGACGGAATTGGTCGTGTTAGGATAAAAGGGTGGGTTTGCCGTGAAAGCATTCAGGAGAGTGAGTTTGAAGCATAGGCCGCACGCGGGGCCATACGAGGTGCTGCTTCCGTACGCCATTTG
Source organism: Tylopilus subfusipes (assembly GCA_038091275.1). Taxonomy (NCBI): domain Eukaryota; kingdom Fungi; phylum Basidiomycota; class Agaricomycetes; order Boletales; family Boletaceae; genus Tylopilus; species Tylopilus subfusipes. Next base: position 14,399 of record JBBPOB010000400.1, on the reverse strand, counting down.
GTTCAGAGCGGCAGTGGGGTAATATGTGCTGTTCGGGGTGCATCCGCACGCAGCGATGAACCCCGTGGGGAGGTTGTAGTGCGTCATGGTTGCGTGTCCACTGGGTGGGTATTGGATCCATTCCGAGGCCTGGATTGCGGGGAGAAAGGACAGGAAGACGAAAAGAGAGAGAATCCGCGAGTAAATACTCGGGAGGTATCGCACGCACGACATTTTTTCGCCTCTATGGGTCAGGGGGACATAAGGAGGTCGAGCGGGGCGTGGAAGTCAAAGGAGAGCGATGAAACGACGATTCTGTCTCGCATGCGGGCGAATGATGCTGTAATCAATAACCGTCGCTTGTGGGCCATGCGGATTTACGTCGAGCACTGATCCGATGATGATCCTCAAGTTAACCCCCACATCGTCGCTGCACCCCAATTGCCAAGTTCTGACCAACCATTCAGGTTGCTTGGGAATTCAAGGTACTCACCCACTGCTGCTGATGATGCGGCAACCCAGACTCACCCCGGATTTGACTTGCACCTTCATCAGGAAACCATCACTTTTCATTAGTCGAGCGCACAGAGCCTGTGACAGTGTGACAGCCCAGGCTCCTCCCCACCACTGCTTGAGAGGGCGAGGGCGACATACCCTAGATCGGAGCAAGGTGCGATACTTGCAAAGAATGCGGCGATGGCCGGCACAGATTCTTCTTCAACAGACCAGTCCAGAACATTGATCAAAATTGTGCAGGGCAACGTCAATCCAAGGCTCGCCAGCAATTGAACTAGAGGCAGTTCGGTATAACCTCGTGTGTCAATAGCGAGGGCAGTCTATTAGTAGTCTGGTATGTAACCCGCCTGGGCAGACGTTCATGCTGATGCGACGGAGAGTTCTGCAATCCCTGAATGAAGTGACCAATGTTGGATGTATGGATAATGGCAAGAGGGGAGGAGATATCCCGCTTGGAAGGAATGATTTCAACGAGAACAGTCTCCAAGGTCTGTGACAAGAAGGAGTCGAATCTGAGAGAAACTTCGCAATCGACCCACGTAGCAGTGGCAGGCACTTTGTGTAGCCCTTAATTTTCCTAATGCGCCCTGGGATACAACCTCTTTCAACGCAGTCGTGGGTTTGACCTTGTACTTTGCGCAGGTCCACTCTAGCCCGTCTTTTTGGCCAGAGGTCAATGGACTACAAAAAATTCCAAACCACTACAATAACGAGTCTTCACAATTCGACTGGCACAACCCTAGCTGTAGCTTAAAGGGACAATACTGCCGGCAATGTGATTTGTAGTCGACGAAATTAAAGTCTTGTGCTTTCATCAACAACTGGCCAATGAACGGATCATACATTCTCCTATACTCCAGCATGCCGACCTTAGCTCAGTTGGAAGAGCGCGAGACTGTAACTGGATAATTCATCTTGAGGTCGCCTGTTCGAACCAGGCAGGTCGGATGCCCTGAAACTTTCTTTTTCCTTCCCCCTAATTCGTAGCAAAGACCATCCGTTCCATTCGGTACATCAATGGAGATAAGATATACCTGACCGTCCGAAACGTTGTGTTCAGCCGACCATTGCGATCGCTCGTGTAGTAGTAGTCATTGTGCAAACCAGAACTGAGCCTTCAAATCTGTGAACCAAAAAATGGTCTTGACTAGTCCTGACCAGTTTTTCGGCAAAGTACTTTCTCATAGGACCCTTAATTCCTTTTTTATCGATTTGTGAGAGCTCTGATTGGAGGACAGGCCCACGAAAGCGGTAACGTCATAAAGTGCTCCTCCTGATAGTTTTTTTTGTCGTCCTAGAACCCTGCGACAGTTTTTTACGCTGTCGCGCCCAAACTCTTCAAAAACTCAACTCCGCTCGTGTCTCCGCTAAACATGGCCTTTTGTAACGCCGTCAGACCGTCGTTTCCATACGTACAGTTGACGTCGACGTCGTGCTCTGCGATGAGTTCGATCACGCCTGCGTAATCGCCTTCTGCGACGAGGGTGTACTTGGCTTGGATTCGAATCTAGGAATAGTTCTTCTTCCTATTCCGCGGGAAGGGCGCGGGAGTCACCAGGATTTCAAACATTCAGGTTCCATGTCAACGGGTCCACGTCAGCGAGACCGTTGATATTGGCGATGTGGGCGGAAGTATCCATGTCCGATTCGAATCAGCACCGTGTCGCGCTCGAGCACTTGATCGGGGGAGGAAGGAGGGGAAGGAGAGGGAAAGGGAAAGGAGGAGACGACGGGCCTACGCACGATGATCATGCCAAAATCGAACCCCTTTGTCTCACCGCCTTCGTTCCGGACGTCGACGATGAACCGTCCTGATGGGTCGAGAACGTTTTGCCCACACACCATGCACGTCGTGAACATGGGTGGGTATGCACCACCCGGCATTGACATCGGGACCGGAACGACGGTGCGGGTACGCGCTTGCATGCTGGCGTGTTCGACGAGGCACGCCCAGTGGGCATGATGTCCCCGTGGACCCGACCCAGGTGGACCGCAATACAACTCGACGTCGTCGAGGACGGTCGTTGGCTCCTCTGGGTGTTCGGACTCTGGATCGGGGTCGGCGCCGGTCGAGATACAAAGGGACTGATGGCAGAACATGCAGTTGTCGGGGGAGTAGACGGAAGGAGGGTGGCTGGTGCTCGCCATGGTGGCGGAGGTCAACCTTAGCGTTTGCTTGGCGGGGACGGGATCTGACCATGCATTGGAGCCACGTGATTATCTGATGAGCCGATCTACAAGTACTCGGACTGAGTAGGTGCTATCCCGCCTTCTATTTTTTGTTTCCTTCTAGTATCTACGCTGGAAGCCAGTCTAAAAATTCGGGGGTAAAGTAGGATAGAATGAGCGTAGCGCCTGTGACAACCATCAGTAAACAATAGTCAACCTGTGGCGAGCGACGATACCCACCAGCTCTAACCATGCTTTCCGTGGTCTCAAATGCCATCGCTTTGAGGTCGTATACAGAAGCTTTAGCACCTGCATGAATCATGGCGAATTCCCCGCTAACTTGGTAACATGCGATCGGGTGGTCCGCTGCGAGCTGTGCTGCATCGGCGATGATGTCGAGATATGGAAGTGAGGGCTTGACCATGATGATGTCTGCGCCTTCAGCTACATCACGTTGCTACCCAGAGATCAGTGCTCGTCAGACGCGAATTGAGAGGGCGCCCACAATGGCACGCCTTGCCAGGCCCTTGGCAGCAGATGGGAGCTGATAGCACTTGCGATCCCCAAACGCTGGGGCACTCCCAGCTGCGTCTCTGAAAGAAATCACAACGCGCTGAGAACTGGGCGCACGACGTATGCGTAGTTCCCTACCTGAACGGGCCATACAACCCACTCGCGAACTTGGCAGAATAACTCATAAGAGTACATCTGTTGCCAAAACCGGCGTCGATCAGACTGCGCTTGATTGCTTGGACCCGCCCGTCCATCATATCGCTCGGTGCAACGCAGTGCGCGCCAGCGCGAGCGTAGTTGAGAGCGACTTGGACGATGCGTTTTACGGAGGGTTCAGTTTGGATCGTTCCGTCAGCGTGGAGGAGTCCACAGTGACCATGTGTCGTGTACTCGCAGAGACATACGTCGCAGGCGATGTAGAGGTCTGGAAAGAGAGATTGAATCTTTTGGATGGCCTGGATGACAGGGCCTTCGGGATCATCCGCTGGCGTTCCGACTTCGTCCTGACGCGTTTTAAAGTTGGCAATGGTGATGAGACATGGTGTGAATGGAACTCGTACTTTTTGACACTTGAAGGGGACACCGAAGAGGATGACGCTGCGTAGACCTTTCTGGACGAGTGGTCCCAGAAAGCCCTCGAGTTGGTTTACGCCCCATCGGCGCTGACCTGGCAAAGTGGGGATGACGACACTAGCGTCTGGGTCGTCTGTGATAAAGATCGGGTACATGAACATGGATTTTGTGAGTTGACGGCAACCTTGCCATGATCGAGAGAGGGGGTGTTGATAGCCTCCCTGAAGGATGGAACTGATGGGACATGCGTTAGACTTTGAACGTTGAACGAATAAGACGTATGCTCACGATACTTCCATGTCTGTCCTTGATGGTGTGTGTGATACCCCGGTCAGTTCGCACGCGCTGGGGTAGCGCCCAACCAAACGTCTTGGGCAACGTATGTACACAGCTGTGCTTCTAGGACGCGAATTGTTTCGTTTCGACTGCCCCGAGTTGGGAATCTTTGGGCTCGAGTAGATCACCCATCTGATCGACAGCGAGGTGCTTGTGTACATCATGACGTAGAATAGCTTACATGGTAGAGCAGACACGTAGTTGGCTAATGTAGTAGAGCAGCGGGCCTACGTGTCCGATCGGAGTGGATGCGAAATGGAGCGCTCTAGTGGACAACGCCTCGATACACCCATGGGATGAGTTTTCTGACGGGGATTGAACTCAGAGGACACCAAGGAAAGTCATCAAAGCGAGAAGGTGGACGCGTGGTCTCGTCGATGTCGACAAGTCACTAGTCACTAGTCACCAGCGTGCGCATCAGCGGCTTGGTGTATGACGGGAGAAAGGAGACGGCCCCCAAATACACGTAAAGGTGTACGTAGTAATACAGCTCCCCAAACTGCGAGGCAACAAAGGAGTGTTAGAACAATACTAGTTGGTAGAACAAAGGGCATGTGGCACAAAGCAACGGTGGCGGAAGCAAAGGGTTGGCAAGGAGTAAGCTGGTTGATGCGGCAACGCAAAACAGAGGAAAGTAGGTCGTCGCTTGACGCTGCTCCAGGCACATGCGACGAGGGTCGGTGTAAAAGAGGGCGACGTCGGTAGCCTCGTGTAACGACGTGAAACGGAGTTAATTTGCGCGATCACGTGATGTTGTTGAGTCAGTCCCACGCATTTCCTCCGTTTCGCATTAAACACGCGACGCCGTCCTTCCTTTGTTCCCCCTCCCCCTCCCCCTCCCCCTCCGCGACGCTAAGTTATTCACAACTCCTAGACGTCCATGTCCGCAGCCATCCTCTCCACCCCTCCACCACAGTACATATCTGCAACATCCCGCGGCCGCAACATCTCCCCGATATCCCCCACCTGCCGTGCAGCTCACTACTCACCGCCCCGCTTTTCTGATCCTTCCTCTGCTCCTTCCTACGACTCACCCATGTTGACCCCGTCTCCGCTCAGACAACGGCCATTCCCACCCCCGGTCCGCGATCCAGAGCACGACGACATCTTTCTCCAGTCCCCCTTCAAGTCTCCTCCCCCAGTGCACCGCCTATACCCCCACCGCGTACATAAGCAACCTGTACCAATCGACGACGACGAGGGCAGCATATTCCTCTTTTCCTCTTCCTCTTCCGCAGCCACATCCCCATTTTTCCCTCCCAAAACTCCACAGCCTCTCCGAACGCCCGTCAAAGAGGAACTTCGCTCCAAGACTCGATCTGTACTCAAGTATAAACCGCTAAATGCCCAATCAGAGCCTGCATCCACCTCAACAGTTCCTTGCACTGGCGTCGGCACGAAACGCAAATCATCGGCGCGATCGGGCGGCTTCTCCACCCCGCTACGGCACTCCGCTTCAACCCCTTTGTCCATCTCTGCCGAAAAGGCAGATCCTGCTTCTGGAGTCGCCTTCCATCGCCTCGCTCCTCTACCTGCGCCCCGCTTCGCCATTCGCACACCACAGTCAAAGGCTGAAACCGAAGCCTACCTAAAGAGACAAGCGGAAACGATGAAGCGACTACGTATTCGTGACATGGAAAACCCGGATGAGGACTGGGGCGTCATAGAGGACGATGACTCGATATGCGAGGTGGAGGAACGAGATGACGTGCCAACAAAGAACAAGCTGTCGAACAAGTTACCTCTACTGTCGCGGCGGTCGAAGCATCAGCTGCGCAGCCCTCGAAAGCCCTTGACCATTAGACCCGTCCCCCAGAAGGGTAGCACCCTCGACGAGGTGACCGAAGCGATCTCGCCTGGGGGCCACATTTTGAAGAGACGGGCCCGCTCGAGACCCGTGTCTCTCGAGCTACTCGAGAGCGTTAATCAAACACCATCACCCTCTGCTTCATCTCATGTACGTATCGGTGTTACATCAACATCTCACATTCAAACGTTCTCTATAGCCTGCCGCATCAAGTCCCAAGAATACACATCCAGCAAAATCTCCTCCAGTCGCTTTTCCATCAGTTAGTCGGAATCCAACATCCGTTGCTGACGATGTTTCGCCTTCAGCGAGCGACTCCCCAATGCCCCGCAGACGGCTTACTGGCAGTAGTGGACCGCACCCCTTCTTGCAGAGGAAAGCAGCCGAGACTGCACCTCGCCCACCTACGACACGTTTACCGAGCACCAGCTCCGCTTCCCTTTTCTTTGGACCACCGATACCTCAATCCACGACCAAGACCCGTTCCCGTACTGCGTCAAATGCTGCCGCGCCATTGAAACCCTGCATCCGTGCGCATACATTGGTATCCAACAGGCATAGCTATGCAGGAGCTGGTAGTGAAATGATTGCTACGTTTCCATGGCGTTCTACCCTCAACGTACCGTCGCCAGGTTCATCGCCAACCTCGTTACCTCTTGGCAATCATGATGATGAAGACGACATGTCCTTTGAGCCGTGCGGTGTACCGGAGACGTCGTTCGTATTCAACGTGACCGAGGGCACTCCATCTCCCAGATCAAAGCATATGCTTCCGTTGAAATATAAACCTCGCGATTCAGGCGTTGCCTTGAGTGACGACGAGGATACCTCGCATAGTGCAGGTACTTCGCTCTCCGCTATGCCCCACACTTCTACATCCGCGTCATCATTAAATTCGGATATCGGCGATGATCTGATTACACCCGGCGGCATACCCAGTCCTGGTTCTGGCTGGCCGCCGACATTTGTTATTAGTGGTTCGGACGACGACTTCAGCAAAGCCGAGGGAGTGGATGTCGATGCATTCATCCTTCGGACGCTTGCGACTGGCGGCAAACCCTCGGCCGAAGAATCAAAGAGGCCACCGGGCACGCCAGTCAAGAAGCTCAAGAACGCATATCTCGGAGGAAACCGACCCTGGCAGAGTGCCGTGGCCTCCAAAGTTGGGTTTAACTTTGGAGGGTTGGACCTCGGAGCGGCGCCCGGAGGTAAAATGAAGAACGGGCCCCGCAAGAGCCTACCCGCTGCATTCCCAGCGCTCGGTGTCAAGAAGGGGATAGACCTGAATGGGTCCGATGAGGACGAGGATGAGGAGAATAGCCCGAGTACGAGAAAGGAAGCCATCAAGTACGAGGGTCTTGGCCTCGGACGCCCACCTGTGTCCTGTGGACCTGCTGGGCCTGTCGAGCGGACACGTTGGTTGATGCGACGAAGCAGCAGTGGAGCGTTCTCGAGTGGAAGCGAGTCCTCCCTCGCAACTCCAACGCGGCGTAGCAAAGGTTAATTTCATTGTTTTACTTCGAGCTACGAACTGGACTCACGCATATACGATACGATATTCCAGATTGGCCTATTCTTCCACGCGTTCCGACCCCCACCGCAACCACTCAACTACGAATGTCTTCGGAGAAACGTGGTTCTCGATCATCGTCAAACAGTTCGGTAATTACTTTGAATTCGCCAACGCTCATTAGACGCCAAGTTCCTAGTTCGACGTCACAACGGCTCCCCGTCTCGTCCGTCCAACGTATGACACCTGCGGTGGACGACAAGCTGGGTCGCTTCGACAAGGAGTTTGTCGAGATTGATCAAATTGGCAGCGGAGAATTCGGCAAAGTCCTCAAAGTTCAATCCAAGAATGGATCTTCAAACAGTGTGTCGGCCGTCAAACGTTCTAAGCCGTTCGAAGGACCCCGACATCGGTATGGACCCTCGCTCATCTCTTTAATGTCCGCTTGACTTATTCATACTCTGTTAGGTTGCGTCTGCGCGAAGAGGTTGACGTCTTACAGCACCTCTGCGGAGTTGCAGCCGCGAAAGGTGGTCCCCATCCGAATGTCCTCGTATATATCGATAGCTGGGAACAGGACGAGATGTTGTTCATCCAAACAGAGCTCTGTGAGCTGGGAAATCTTGCGCGCTTCCTGTGGGAGTATGGCAAGGCATTTCCGCGACTGGACGAAGCCAGGGTCTGGAAAGTATTTGCGGACTTGAGTAACGTGAGTGGAGCATGTCGAAAATTTTGTGTGCTGTCCCAGATATGGTCTAGCCTGTGATGCGGCATGTTACTGATCTTGTTTGTTTTTTGCAGGGTCTTCGGTTCATCCATGAGTCAGGCATCATCCACCTGGATCTTAAACCAGCGAATATCTTTTTGACACAAGAAGGTCGCTTCAAGATTGGTGATTTTGGGATGGCGTCGCTGTGGCCTCGAGCTAGCAGTGGGAGCCCACTGGGCGTCCCACTCGGAGGGTTCGAACGCGAAGGTGATAAGGTGTACTTGGCTCCGGAAGTTCTCCAAGGGACGTACGGCAGGGCTGCCGACATTTTCAGGTATGTTTACCCAGACTCGTCAGCTGCCATTGGTTTACTTGATGCCTCTAGTCTCGGCATGACAATGCTTGAAACGGCGACAAACATTGTGGTGCCTGATCAGTGAGTAAAATAACGCCATTGTAACCCCCATTCGGCAAGTGTTCTAACGTTGCCTTTTGTAGGGGAGAAGGGTGGCATCGCCTAAGACAAGAAGATTTCAGCCAAGTGGATCTCGACGGCAGTCCGGAACTGTTTGACCTGATCAAGAGCATGATGAGGACTGATTCCACCGAGCGCGTCGACATCCAGACAGTGCACTCCAACTCCGTCATCCGCAGAGCACGTTTGGCGATGGAACGGATGTATTCAGAGGCCAAGGCGACAGGTTCTTCTCTATTCGCAGCATCCCCATTGGCTAGTGTGCCGGATACCTTCCTGGATGAAATCCTCGTTCGTCGGACCACCGTCCCGCAGTACGATGACGATGACGTCGCGATGGATCTGAGTCCATGACTCATCGGCGTTCTCATTTCCCCTTGCTGCTTCGCGATTCCCAGCATGACCGGGCCCCGCCATCATGCTAGGGCATCAAAACATAAATGGAAGCAATCTCTGATCTTGGATATTGCGGAAGGAAAGATGCATTGTTTTCTTTCTGCGACTGTACGTTCTTGGGACATTGTTGGCTACTATAACATTATATTCTAGGGATGATTTCTTCTTGCTTAAGATTCCTCTGCGATTTGTTCCGCCTGGCCACCTTTTTCATACCTCACCCCACGTCACGCATTATGCACATCGTCCCCATCAAACACCATGGCATTTATGACTCGTTCCTAGTATACTATCCGCACAGTACGTACTGCACATGACTCGCATTTCTATCCCATATCTCTCCTTGGATGCGGTGCACCCGTTTTATTCTTTTTCACGTCCTTAAATACGTCTCATTTCACTGTCTCGATGCAATTTTTTTTTTCCATTTCACGCCTGTCTCCGATTTTCTTGTGGTGGTAAGGGTTTTGGGTTTTATACACCATGGGCTCCATACATCACGTTTATTATTAGCAAGCATTGCTGCTATGCCTGGTAATCCTCGCCTGTTATGCATCGCATGTGCTCCATAACCCATTTTCTCAGTTTGGTGTGCGTGTCAAAGCTGGAGCGGGCGAGTGGTGCGTTGAATGCGCCACGCGCTCAGAACGCGTCCAAAAAAATATGGGTGGTTGTCAACGCGTTGACGTGACGTGGTGATCAACAAAAGACGCGCGTGCGTCGAGAGAGCCATCGCCACGAGGTATCAAGGAATGATGATGGACGACGAAAATGACAAGTGGGATCTCGAATGGGCGCGCCGCCAAGGTGATGGCCCAAAAAAAAAGCCAACGACGGCACTAGAAAAAGAGGGGGGAGCGAGGTTCCGAATGGATAGGGAAAGAAGGTTACTTGAAGCGAGGGAGCTATGACAGGTGGGTAATACCGTGCCCGCGGGGAATGGAGGGTACAGAGGATTCTCCGTGGAGAATGGGTGGAGGGACTAGCCTAGATAGCTGATCGAAGCAGACGTCCTGAGAACCGGAGCGATAGATCTTGAGCTGGATCGGAGGTGGATATGGGCACCGATAGAACGCCCATGTTTTCGGCCATTCGGGCAGGAGGAAGGCCGGGGAGACAAGGTACAAGGGGTACGCGTCTCGCATGGCCCTGGCGTGCGTGTTTCGCCGTCGTACATGGCGCTCGTGATGGAGGAAGGCCATTACCTGGCGAGGCGAAGCACGAAGAGCACATTGAGGGGGACGGGATACTCCGATGGAAGTATGGTTGCAAGCCCCGTGTGTCGCCGTGCGGTGCAAGAAGCAGGGTTGGATGAGATCTCGAGTGGCCATTTGAACGGACACGATCCAGGCATGGAAAGGGGGGTCTGGACGGCATCCGATTGGCGATTATCGGGGAGAGGGGTGGACTCGGGGGGTCACGAGTCCCAAAGCGAATCGGCCAAGCCCAAACGCAAGACGAGAGGCGAGAGAGGGAGGAGAGGCAATGACCCAGCTGTGCCTGTCGACGTGGGGAGACGAGATTGGCGCGGAGCGGTCGTCAAGAGAGTTATCCCAGCCCCATGGCTCGAGTGCTTCAGGGCGGACGCGCTGATGGTGACGATGGGCCAATGATGATGGATGCGATAAGGAGCGATTGCATAATGAGCGCCGCATCGCCGAGTTTGCGAGGATGGGGGCTCGGTGCATAGTTGGAGTAATTCCGAGGAGCGAAATGAGCAAGTATATAGAATTTTCTTCGTTGTTGGATACGATTCTCGTGAGGAGATCCACGGGAACGTTGTTGGGAGCGTGCTGGTCGCGGTGGTGATGGAGGCTATTGGGTTATTGGTGATCGCTGCCAGGCAGAGTCGATCAGCCTCACGAAATGAAACGGCGCGCGGACGGGTTTCCTCCCGACAGGTCTCACCGCCACTGCGGATGAGATAAAAAATACGCTCGGGGCAGATCCTCTCGCGAAAAAAAAAGAAGAAAAACAAGCGTCCCCAGCCGTGACAGGGCGTTTTCGCGTGAACGCTCAGGGTTCAGCTTGGACGTTTGTGTGAACGGGCGAGGTCACTATAAGACCGACCCTGCGACTCTCCAGTCACTGGCCATGTCCGCCAAACCGCCCCCTCCTCCCTCCTTTCCATCTCACTCCTTGTTCCCCATACACATCCCCGCCACGACACAGATGGACCCAAATCCCGTCCCCCAGCCAAGGTATACCACTACTTGCATTCCTTCCTTGATGCCCCCCGGAGTCGACCCCTCGTCTGTCGATTTCAGGACTTTCTTCCCGTACATCCCAAACGAAGTAAAACACCGCAAACGTACCTCGAGACACCAGCTCAAGGTCCTCGAAGACGTTTTCCGCAAAGATACCAAACCAAATGCCGTCCTCCGCAAAAAACTCGCCGCAGAGCTCGACATGTCCCCCCGCGCCGTACAGGTACGCTCCCCGTCCCCCTTCACGACGCGTGCTCACCCTTCGCGTCGCGCCCCGCCTCCCGCAGGTTTGGTTCCAGAACAGGTACTCTCCATCGTCTCATCCCCGCTGTTCCTCTGACCCCCCCCCTCCCAGGCGTGCAAAGGAAAAGGCCCTGCGCAAACGCGTTGCCGCATCTGCCGACCAAGAGAAATCCGCATCGCCGTCAACGAAAAAGTCGCCCCCGCCCAGAGACACCTCCCCCCACGACTCTTCCAACTCGTCTACCGCCACGGAGAAACCCACACAGGACGACGGCTCGTCAGGTCTAGTCCCCCTGGATCCATCTGCTAGCCCAGTGCTCAAGATCTCATGCTCTCCTCCCCCTCTCCTTGGACTACCCTCCTCAACGTGGCTAGGGTTCTCAGGCATGCCTGTCGACGTTCCACCTCACGTCCGGCCCCTCGACTCCACCGCTCAGGATCCTGACTTGTACAGCACCCGACGTGGTTCCTTGCCGACCGTCATGCCTTCACAGCCGCTCACGGGTCCAAATTTGACACAACCACAGCTCCATTATCCTGACCGACGTAAATCCATGGATGTCAGCTTCTACCGGCTAATGCATCATCCTTTCGCTCGGATTGCCAAGGAAAAAAACGAAGCGTTGTATCTCCCCAAGTCACCGCTTTCGCCGGCTGGCTCTATGCCAGCCAATTTGACGCGTCCCCCGGCCATTGGACCTCTCCGAACCAACAGTCATGGATATCCACACCCTCGACCCACCCTCTCTCACCGTGCATCAGAACCGCAGGTCTTTGCACCCGTGCGAACACCATTTCCCCCTGTTCCTGAAGGTAGTCCGCTCCAATCACTTGCGGCACCTTCGCGCAGGTTCTCTGACAACCGTCTGTATGCGATCTCGTCTCGCACAGTCTCCTCCCCAATCCCTGGCCCGCTTCCAACCCCAGATTTCCAATTTGGCGACCCTTCGTCAGTCTCGCCTCCTAACGCATCACCTACTCCTGGGGAAGTCGAGTCACCGCCTGTACCTCTGCAATCCCCTGACATCGCTCAATTGCAACGATGGTCATTCCCGAGATCGCGGGAACCAGACCAGGATACTGAAGACTCGGGCAGCTACAGTGGTTTGTCGAGATTTGGGTCCGTCGCAAGTGTGTCTGGAAGCGAGTCAAGCGCCATGTTTTCCGACGTGAGCAGCTGTGTGGCTGTCGATCACATTGGATACGATCCATCTACTAGGCGAGGATCTTGGTGAGCACTGGAGCGCGGTCCTTCAAGCGGTGACATCTGACGTACGAGCGGTCTTAGTGCGTCTGGGAGTTATCTCGAAATGCGCCTGTCCGGCCTTAACATGACGGGTCGATCAAGTCAGGGTTCTCTCAATGAGGCACAGCTCAACACGGCTGCCGTTCTCGCCTACAGGGATAAACTTGCTCGACAAGAACACCCTGACGCGATCGGAGGATATGTTTCTCCTGCCTCCACTGCATCACCTGGTACGAGCCCGCACGTTCGACAAGTCAAAGAGTCTACGCCGTCCGCTCTGCGGAGCGAAAGCATCTACGATTATGGCCCAGTAGGCGACATGTCACCTCGTCCTTGTATTGATTCCTCACCCATTTAAGCTCTCGCAGGTTCCAGAACATGAAGAGATCGCAACAACCCGCCGCGGAAGTATACAAGCCCAAGAACCTCTTCCCCACATCTACGTCCAGAACCACCTCGAGCAACAAGTGCCTTTCACTACATCTCCTTCCATCGCTGCGACGTCGTCTGCTCAACCAGCGATGTCACAGCAAACCTATTCACATAGCAGTGCTTTCACACCCCAATCTGACTTTACTCCCTCGGGAGAACCGCCTTTCGTACCTGGGTCCGGATCGGCACAACCGGACTCCTCGTACCAGCAACAGCAATCCACCCAGCTGCAGTTCTCGCCGGAAGGGACTTTCCAAGGAGTGCCGAATACCATGGATGTATCTCACACCAGCATATCAAGCTATGCAACTCCTGCGGGCGAGTACACTTATGCTGCTGGTCACGAGCAAGAACCGTTCACGTCCTTCACTTGAGCTTGTTGGGGAAGTTCGTTGGCAAAAGAAAGAAAGAAATCTACTGATCCGGTCAGGTTGTGCGAGGTTTTCATGCTATATGTTGCGGGCTTCGCAATGAATTCCTTCGGGCGAATTGTCTGGTCGACATTCTGGTTTCGTCTCCCGTTTTATTAACATCTTTCATCTCATTTCTTGCCGTGCCCGTCTTGGTCCATATTTCCCTCTTCGTTGGCATTTATATTATCACACTTTGTACTATACTGTTCTTTTTCCCCTTTTCAATCGTGATAAAAATGGCCGTCCATAGGACATGGTTGCGTTATCGTTTTCATCTCTTCCTTCTCGCTTGCTATATCTGCTTGACTATCGATCTCGAGACTCGCTATTTGTGCTATCTGACCACTCGCTGACCACATTCCTTCACCCGCCATCATCTCCATCCATCTGTTTATCCGTCATATTTTCTCTTCCCCCTTCCATCAGGGTCCATCAACTCTCGTTCCAACGTCTCATCTCTCACTCGCGCAATTATTTCGTATTTTATTTCATCTACGTCCTCGATCCCCAAGCTTCATTCGAACTTCTCCTTCGCTCGCCTCTCATTTTCATTCTTCGTATCTTGCTGGTCTCCTTAAAATTTTCAAACCTTAGGCGTTCTCTCCTAATATCTGTACCTAGTATAATACACCCGTATTGTTTGAGGTTTTGGATGGAACATTCAACCGTCGGGCCTGTCCATGTGTCCTGAATCTTGCGGCATGGTGACACACAGGGGTAAGTGTTGAACGTTGACCGCGCGCACTCGGCGGAACCGAATTGATCGCGTACGCCAACAGGGAACGTTGCAAAATGATTCCAGGGGCGATGGAGCGGCGACGGCACGGGGGCGCGTGATCGCACTGTGTCAACCCTGTATGTCATCCTTTTTCCAA
>JBBPOB010000399.1:0-17541 GCA_038091275.1 Tylopilus subfusipes | reverse complement strand
AGAACAACCAGAGATCCAATTAGCTAAGTTTCTCACTCACTTACTAGCAATGCTATTGTTTGATCTGGTAGGTGTGTTGTCCATCACCAGCTTATAGTTAGATTGGGCCTGGAGGGAAGACACTCACTCAGGCCTGACCAATATGGTTGACATAATTGCACATTCAGGCCCCATCAATATCTTCAATCAAACACTATAGCTACCCTACTTAGGCCTTATCTATACCACCAACTGAATGGATCCCACTCAGGCCCTCTTAATACTATTGACTGAACTCCAAATCGGGCCCTGCAGATTTCATTGGCCAAATTCCAAAATCACCCTGCTCAGGCCCATTCAACCCCACCAACCTAACTCCAACTTAGGCACTGCTAATTCCTTCAACCTCATTTCACAGCCACCCTGCTTGAGCCCACTCAATGCCATCAATCAAATGCCTTGACCACCCCACTCGGGCCCATGCAATGCCATCAACTGAGGTCCAAATTGAGCCCTTCCGATATTGTCAACCTAATTCCATGGCCACCCCACAGGGCCCACTCTCTATTATTGACTGAACTTCAACTTGGGCTCTGCCAATATAATCAACCAAATGCCACAACCACCCCACCTGGGCCATAGCAACACCATTGTCCTAACTCCAAGGCCATCCCCTTAGGCTCACTCACTATCACCAACCAAACACCACTGCATTCCCCTCAGGCCCACCTGATACTACCTACTGAACTCTACAGCCATTGGCTCCAGGGCCCCCTCAATACAATCTGCCAAACTCTGTCTCACACCCCACATATAGGATCAACCTAATTCCATGGCCATTATACTTGGAGCCTCTCAATGTCATCTATCTAATTCCATCACCACCAACTCAGGCCCAATCAATATTTTCAAGTCTTGGCTCATCCTCCTAAATTGGGTCCATACAATGTCCTCAGCCAAACTACATTCCACCTGATTTGGGCCTGATCAATATCATTGATCCTTTTTATATTTCCTTACATTGGGCCACACCATCTCTTTCGATACCCTACTGATTGTAATTTACAAGCCTGCTCATATTCTATGTAGATCTCCCACACTTGGGCCCTGCTGTGTTTATCAACCCCTATACACCCCAGGCCCACCCTGGGGTCATCTGACCCCACCTGGAGAATTGCATGCAGGCTTGTTGAGACCATTGGTGAAAAGTGACTACATGGGCTTGAGTCTTATCAGGCTTAAACTTCTGAATACTCTGAGTACTTCCTTTAAGGACAGGATGTGCAAAGATCTTTTCAATGACTGGATTCATGATCATGGCTTTGAAGTAAGCTAAAGCATAAATAGGCTCATGAATGCTGAGCTTGCTCATTTTCATGACTAGATCATCTATGGATTCATCAGTAATAGTCCCTTTTGACTTGGGCTTTGACTTGCTCCCATTACTTTTGGATGGCTTAGGGCTTTGGTCATGTGTCTTAGGTCAATCTTTAGACCTTTCCTTGGATGCAGATCTAGATGTTTCCTTACATTTGTCCTTATGGACATGCTTCTTGTGTGGCTTGTGTCTAGAAGGGTAAGAGTTATATCCACCATCACTGAGGGTGTCAGAATCATAGTCATTATCAAAGAGGTCATCATTATTGGAGTCTAGATCAGAGTCATAGTTGTCTTCATCAAGACCTCGATTTTGTAACCACTTGACATCAAAGCACTGCCTATGGAGTAGGGTATCCATCACACTGCTAATGTCTATTATAGGGAAGGGTTTGGAGATATCCCTTGTAGAATTTCCAGCTAGCAGGTGGGTTTCTACCTTGTCTCTTATGTTTCTTGGTAGTCCTAGCCATAGATAGATTTCATATTCATTATTCGTAATGATGCTTTGATTCTTAAGCCATTCAGCAATCATTGTGTAGTGTCTTACATATTTGCACCATTGTGCCATGGTCTTTATGGACTTTTGAGCATATCTCTTAGTAAAGTATTGTAGATCACCTAAGTTATAGTGGGTGATCATGCAATCAGCATTGTAGTGTTTATAGAGTTTCTTCTTAAGTTCTTCCCAGTTAGGGATCTTGAATACAGGAAGGACTTGAATAAAGTCTCTGACATTCTTCTTGCAGTAGTCTAGGATGCTTTGACATATGTCAGTGTTAGTGGTAACATTGCATTGTTTACAAAGGTGCTCATAGTAATGAACAAAAGATTTGACCTTCCAGTATTGACCTTTGAATTTCTCTGGGACATTATGGCTCCTGGGTCCGGAAAGGTATGTAGAGTGTATACCAGTCATAATGGGTAGTAGATAGTAGCAGAGAGTTGCTTAGTATAGTGAGAATAGATTAGGATTTGTGTTGATAGCAACAATGATAGAGTTGTGTAGTGTTTAGTAAAGCCAACCTCTTGCAGTGGGCTCCAGTTGTTGTTAGTCAGGGAAAGATGAATGGATGCTAGGAAACTCTTCTATCTTCCCTCTGGGCCCAATCTAACTATAAGCTGATGATGGACAACACACCTACCAGATCAAACAATAGCATTGCTAGTAAGTGAGTGAGAAACTTGGCTAATTGGATCCCTGGTGACCTACATGCAATCAATAATGTGCTGAGTTATGAGTGTTTCATTTAATTCTTACTTTATCTACTACTCAAATATTTATATCACTTTTATGCCTAGTAGACTACCATTAAGTCTACCCAAGTACCAAGTCTCATTGAACTAGCCTTAGTTCTTCAAGAGACATTAATGAATTCCTAATGATTGATTTCATTACTATGCTAGTTACAAACTGTAGATACAATTACTACTAAATCTTGTAGATGGCACAGCTTCAGAACTGTACAGCTTAATCACATAATCATTGCCTTGCTTTGGGTGCTGCCAAAATTGCCACTCAGGCACAGCATTAGTCATAATCATAATTCTCATAAGCCATGATCTTTCAGATTCAGCTAACTTAGACAAAGTGCTTGAATGCCTGTAAGAACCTGGTTACCATGAATGGAAGTACAGTTATGCACAGCCTGCTAATAGACTACAGAACCCTCCAATAGCAAATTGGACTCAAACTCTGAATACTGTTTTGAAAGCCATTATAGCCACACATAAAATAGTATATAAGGAGGGCAGATTTGCATGCAAGAGTCAGGATCCCCATCTCAGGTACACACCTAAAAAGGTCAATCCTCACATCAGACTCAAACAGAGAGTCCAAATAAGGGCAAACACATAGCTCTTACATATACAGTAGCAAGTATTTAAGCAGAAAACCCTACCAGATTAGGGAAACATAGCCTCTCTTATTAGAAAGGCACCCTGATTACATAACCAATAGATACTAGGTAACCACTACAGTAGAAAGGCAACCATAACCTAGACAAATCTAGCCTAGGAATATCTAGTACCTGTTACTGATCTTGTATTGAATCAAGTACTCCAGTCAACCAATAAAGAGGTTATCATCTAAACCCTATTGTGTGTGAACTGAGTGATTTACAAGGGAAATTCCCACACTAAGATGACTAAGCCAATTAGTCAGCAAACTCTAGGCCAAGCCTATTGTTGAAATAGCTAGTAAGAATTGTAAACTAGATCTGTATGCCACAATAGCAGTAAACAGAGCATTACCTTTAGTATCAGATATTACTATGTACATCTGGCAGCCTTTCATAGTAAGCCAAGAACAGCTTACATACTCTTTTCATTTCTAGACAAATCAAGCCAGAAAGCCACTTGTATTAGCTAGTTAAACATACAGTGACCTCAAAAACCATTGCAATGTTTGGCTGTTGTAGAGTATTCACTCTGTAGTATTTGAGGGCATGGGAATGGTGCTTAGTGGTAGTTAGGTGAAATGTGGTGCATACCCATGGCTATGAATGGATTCAAAAATTATGTAATCTGGTCCACAGGTTCCGGAGTTATGGCTATTTTAAAGTGATGAACTCATTGCAACAGTTTTTGAGCTTTTGATATCCAAGGTATATTAGTATTTGGTATAGCCTCCTTTTACCTTAAGCACTGCCTTAATCCTTCTAGGCATTCTTTCAATCAATTTCTGACACTCCTCAACTGGTATTCCCTCCCACTTCTCCTGAATTCTTTCCCACAACTGATAAGTCCCATTAGAGGGGTGTTTTTCCTCTCCAAGCCTTCTTTTGAGACAACCCCAGAGATGCTCAATGGGGTTTAGGTCAGGAGACTGTGCTGGCCATGCCATAGTCCTGAAATCTTGCACTTCTTGACCTTTCTGCAGGTGTGCTTGGGATTATTGTCCTGCTGAAAGATGATGTCAGAAGGATTAAGACCATAATACTTCAAGGTATTGAGGAGTTCATCCTTTAAAATTTGAAGGTAAAGGTCACCATTCATCAATCCATCAATCTTGGCAGCATATCCAACTCCCTACCAAGTCATACAGCCCCACATCATCAAGGAACCACCTTCAAACTTAATAGTCCCCTGGACCAACCTATCACTGAGGCCCCCACCTGCCTTTTTCCACACTCATTTGCATCCATCTGACCCTAGGAAATTGATCTTGGTCTCATCAGACCATATGATCTTCTTCCAGTCCTTCACAGTCCAATTCTTGTGAGCATGAGCAAAGTCTAGATAGGCCTTACAATGTCTAGTAAAGAGAAGGGGGTATTTGGACTTGACTACTGCCTTCATGCCAGTCTTTTTCAAGTGAAGGCAGACATTACTAGGGGAGAGGGGTTGGTTGATGATGTTGGTAAGGGATTTTGTGACATGAACTGCATTTCAGCCTTTCAAGAAGAGATTAAGTGAACAGCATAACAAAGCTTGATAGGAGAAAGCTTGGATGGATGACCTCCAGTGGACTTCTGTAGCTCAGAATGCTCTTTGGTGCAAAGTCTGGATATGATAAAGACATTGAGACCAGTGGTAGATGCAATGGAGTGAGCAGATTGGCCAGCATCAAGCATAGAGAGGATGGTATTCTTTTGAGTAGAAAAAAGGGATCTCATGATGATAGTGGTTGGGAATAAAGAGGTGTGTGAACTGTTTCAAACTCAGACATCATGTTTATATGTATATCTTTGTTTGTACAACAAAATAGCTCATGGTTTGGCTAAGATCATACTATTCAGATCAAAAGCTCAAAAACTGTTGCAATGAGTTCATCACTTTAAAATAGCCATAACTCCGGAACCTGTGGACCAGATTACATAATTCTTGAATCTACTCATAGCCATGGGTATGTACCACATTTCGCCTAACTACCACTAAGCACCATTCCCATGCCCTCAAATACTACAAAGTGAATACTCTACAATAGCCAAACATTGCAATGGTTTTTGAGGTCACTGTAGATTAGTGTAAAACTTAGCTTTTATTAGGTAGATTGGACTAGATCCCTTAGGTCCTGTTCAAGATGGTTGGTTGGTAGGTTGGTAACTTGGCTATGATCAGCTATGAAGATGCCGTCTCAGCTGGTAACTCGGCTATTCTTTGCTCTGATGCAACTTAGCTCAACCCTGCCAGACTCCATCTGAAACCGAGTGTGAATGTGATTGGAAGTGATAGATTGACACCCGCCTATCTGATGCTTGTCCTACAACCAGAACAACACCTGTGGCTCATCCAGTATATGACCCTCCTCCTCAACATCATCATATGTTCTGCAATTGATGTCCTTGCTTCTGTCCCGCCACCCCGCAAGGACCCGGAACCCTACCACACTTCAATACTTTCCGGTGCTGGCTGGCTCCTAGAACTGCTGACAGGCCATCCAGATTGCATCTGAAACGAACTCAGTATGCACACAGAACTCTTCAAAGAACTCGTCACCATCCTCAGAAGCTACAGCCACTCCAATTCAAGATCTGTTTCCTTTGAGGAACAGGTAGCCATTTTTTTATACACCTGTGTCACCGGTCTGCCTTCAAGGCACATAGATGAGCGATTTCAATGGTCAAACGGCACTATTTCATGGTGTGCCTGATTATGGTTAAACTATCAATTGCTGTAAAAATTGACCATTCTGTTATTAGGTACTTCCGCAAGATGGTCACAACATTTTCTTCACAACCTTTCTATACAACTTATGTCAAACCACCTGGCATTGTCAGTCTCTCACCCAAGATATGTTCCAACACAAAGTTTTGGCCGTACTTCAAGGATACAATCAGTGTGATCGATGGCAGCCATCTTCCAGTCACACTGCCTGCTTACTTGGCTTCTCCTTACTGAAACCGCAAAGGATTCCTCTCACAAAACTGTCTTTTCACATGTGACTTTGACCTCCACTTCATGTATGCACTCACCAGATGGGAAGGGTCCACCTCAGACGCTTGGATCTTCGGTGACACCTGCTCGTGCAACTTGCACATTCCCAATGGCAAGTACCTCCTCGGTGATCTTGGATTTCCCTCCAAACCATCCCTCCTCGTTCCATATTGAGGAGTTCGCTATCATCTGGCAGAATGGGGCCGCACGAGTATGCGGTAAGTTCAAAGCCCTATTTTTTATTTTACCAATGCTAACGAATCACAGGCCCACTAATCAACGGGAACTATATTAATCTACAACATGTGTCAGCATGAAATGTCATTGAATGTGCGTTTGGCATTCTGAAGAAACACTTTTGCATTTTGCTTTTACCACTTTCCTACTCGCTCGACATCCAGGCACACATTCCGGCAGTGCTCTGCACAATCCACAATTTCATCATCATGCATCAACCCAATAAACAGGCCATACCTGACGACGACTCCAATGCTGGCCCCCAGCAGGAACGTACGGATGACACCAATGATCTTGAAGACTCGGACGAAGGGGATGGGGACATGGATCTGCATGATAAGATTGCAGATGCGATGTGGGATGACTACAAACGATGTCGAGACGCTCGGGCATTAGATGCAGACTCGGACATGACCGACAACAGCAACCTTAGTTACGGTGATGACAGTGATTCCAAGTCATAAGCCTGAGTAGATGCTAGCATGTATTAAATTACAACGGGAATACATGTCACTACGAAAGTACATAGGGCCGGGGACAATGTGAATACCTAATCACGAGAGTACAAAGTATTGAAGTAGTTGAAGTCATAGTCCATGCCTGACTTGGACAATGCCAGTGTGCCATCACCACTGCTGAAACTGCTGACAGACAGACTTCCACTTGAAAAAAGGGCAGACGATGTCGTGCAACTATCACTTGGCCCTACCAATGGTACCTCCTCGCCGTAGAGAGCTGGCAGCACACTTTTCATGCCACTCAAGAAAAAGGAAGGCGATGGTGCGGCAGCAGCCAGCACCCCCTTGTCATGCCCTGAAAAAAAGGAGGGGGATGACATTGCAGACGGCAAGCCCATCAACATGGATTCAAGTTGTTTCTTCTGATACCAGCCCAGAGTGACATTCTGATGGACCATAGGGTCTGTCAGCTCGGTGTACATCTGACAAAAGGATTCGTTGATGAGGAATTCAAGAGCGAGCTCAGCACGGATGGTGGCATTCAGCCCGGCATCGCTGTTGAGGTTGGCAGCTGCAAGCGACCTGAAGGATGCAGAGTGAGAGGGGGTCATGCAAGTTGGAGGTGTGGGTGTGAAGGGGGATGCTGCCAGTGGTGGTGCAATGAGCAACCCTTACATGCCCTTCATGCAATCTGTTGCCCGATCGATCACACCAGTCATCCCAGTCATTGCAGCAGCACTCATCATGCTGAACTGAGTGTGAGTAATCTTGCAGCGTTTGCTGGCAGAGGAAGCGATGGAAGACGACCTTGCAGAAATGGCTGAAGTTTGTGCTCAGTCTTTGCCCTTCAAACTTATGGGCACCAACAGCATGAGACTTGTTCGGGTGGAAGGAGGGCGAGGGCGTGGCATGTCAGAAAAGGTGCAGTTTCCACTTTCTGAGGAGGAGAATGCTTGACTCTCTGAGGTCGAGGGAGAGGCTACGTTCATCTGATTCAATGCCGACATGGCACTATGGACAGTGGCAAGCTGGGTGGTAGGATCGGGCAAGGTGATATCCTTCCCAATGCAGAATAAGCGGTCCAGGTCTATATCATAGTCAAGCTTCGCAGTGTTCTCAAACACAGAAGGTGATGAGGTGGAGTTGGCAGAGTCATCAAACCCACTGGCAGATACATCAGTGATTGGTGTAGAAAGATATGGGTCGCTTTCATTGTCCTGAAGCCCATCCAATTGCGACATAGTATCTAGCTCTGGGTGGAGTGCTGACCCCTCCATGTATGAGCAGCCCCCTGTAGCAGCGAATGACTCAGATAAGAGTGCTTGCATCTTCTCATAGAATGGCCAGCCTGTGTTGCGATAGTTTGCCAGTTCCTTGCTCTAAAATCAAGGTTAGTTAAAGGCTTGAGTTAGACAGATCAAGATATGTACATCAACGCTCGTGGATAGGAATTGCTTCCAAGCTTGACTGTCCTCCAGTGTGTCAGAAATGTCTGCACCACAAGTGGCACTCCAACAACCATGTCCAGAGTCATTGATGTAGCCTTCTATGGCCCTGTACCTTTTTTTGAGCTGCTGGTAGTGCACAATCAGTATCATGATGGTGCTGTGAACATGCATTGTGACATACAGCTTGGTACTTGGTTTGGACATTTGAGGCATCCTTATCGGCTGCAAGCAAGCATGCCACCTCGGCCCAAATGGGCTTCGGAAAGCTGGCCACATGGCCCATCTTGTCCTTCCTCGAATGAATGAAGTTGATCAGACGGTGGGTTTCATCGTTGTTCCAGAGGGCACATTTTGCCTTCTTCTCAGTCATGGTGGATGCTGGTTGATGATTGAGTTGGACTGCCTTGATGCCACAAAGGACAACAAAAGATGAGAAGCCAAGGAGGATACTGTGCAGATAATGGGGGTCGAAGTGTAGGTGGTTTGAGGGCATTGGGGAAAGTGAAAATTTTGAACTCCACTTACCTGAGTTATGATGTACATAGAACTACAGCCCAGACTCTCCACGAATGTTCCTGCCCAGCTCAGCCGTAAATATCATAGCCGATTAACAGCCAAGCTAACAACCTACCAACCAAGCATCTCGAACAGGACCTTAGCTAGAATTGTAGCCAACCATAATCCCTATAAGTACTATTGCTTAGGATAAGAAAGAATGACTGGGGATCCAATTGACTAAAGTTTTTTTCTTACTCAATCTTTAGATATACAGTGGCTCAAAAAACTGTCTGCATATTTGCATGTTTTGCACTAAACATGATAATCCCTAATAACCCCTAATTCTAACTCTAAACCATGAGTGTATGAAATAAAGTACTTACTCTTGACTGTCTATTGACACAAGGGTCAAGGGATTTGAATAAGATTTGATGAAATGGCAACCATTTCAAAATAATGACTCATTTGGACAGTTTTTTGACTTTAAATTTTGATTACATACATTGGGCCCTAGCATGCTGTAATATGATTACATACATTTGGTGAAGATTCTATTATGTCACCTTTATATAATTCAGTATGAGACAGCATATATAAACCCCATCATTCCATGTTTATTTTCCCACCATCACCATGAAACACATCTCCATCTCTCAAAGAAACAATATCATCTCTCTCTTCTCTCTTGGTCTTTCCTCTAGGAAAATTGCCTCCCAAACTGGCCTAGGGAAGTCTACAGTGTGCCAGGTTCTTCAAGAACTTCAGTCAGAGAAGGCTAGGCTTTGTGGTGGATGTCCTTCCAAACTTACCTCTACCAACAAAAGGGCTATTGTTCAACAAATTATTACTGGCAAGGCCAAAAATGCTGTGGAGGCTACTCAATCCATCAATTCCATCATTGATACTCCTGTCTGCTCAAAGACTATCAGAAATACCCTCAAGGAAGCCTCTTTGAAGGCTGTGGTGAAGAAGAAAAAGCCCTTGCTTTCTAGTGGTCATAAAAAGAGAAAGCTAGCCTTTACTCTCAAGTACCAGCATTGGACTATAGAGGACTGGAAGAGAGTTATATGGTCAGATGAGACCAAAATCAATAGGATTGGGTCAGATGGGCAAGAGTATGTGTGGAAAAAGAAGGGAGAGGGGTTGATTTCTAGAGAGATCAAAGGTACAGTCAAGTTTGGAGGAGGTTCACTAATGGTATGGGGCTACATAGGATGGAATGGAGTGGGGGTTTTGAGTGAGGTAGAGGGAAGAATGGATGCTGAACAGTATGTGGCAGTTTTGGAGCAGGGGTTGCTGCAAAGTATGGAGAAATCTGGAATTCCAGAAGATGATATTATCTTTCAACAAGATAATGACCCCAAGCATACCTCTAGAACAGCCCAAAGATGGTTTGAGAAGCAGGGGATCAAGCTTCTGGATTGGCCTGCACAATCTTCAGACCTTAATCCTGTTGAACATATCTGGAATCACCTCAAGAGAGGCCTCTCAGCTTATGAGAGTGCTCCTACAGGAGTTCATCAACTATGGGAAAGGGTAGTGGTGGAGTGGGGGAGGATTTCTATGGAATAATGTCAGAAATGGATAGAAAGCATGCCTAGAAGGATGGAAGCAGTTATCAAGGCCAAAGGAGGTCATACCAAGTACTAGATATCCAGATTTATATAAAGTCAAAAAACTGTCTAAATGAGCCATTATTTTGAAATGACTGTTATTTCATCAAATCATATCCAAATCCCTTGAACCTTGTGCCAATAGAAAGCCAAGAGTAAGTACTTTACTTCATACACTCATGTCTTAGGGTTAGGATTAGGGGCTATTGGGGATTATTGCATTTAGTGCAAAACATGCAAACATGCAGACAGTTTTTTGAGCCACTGTAACAAGGTTCAATCACAATGAAGGAAGTGAATTGTGAGTAAGTGACAAGATACAAGTGAGGGCTAGCTGTTCAAGAGAACTAGCATGAGGAATAAGGGTGTTACTCAATGGGTATAAATAGTAATGGTCCATTGCACAGATCAAGACAAGAAAAGGAAACTAGAAATTGTACAACACTAGGGAACCAATGAGAAATAAGAAAGTAGAGTCATACAACTTGAAAGCCAATGAGGTAACTGGGAATGAAAGTCATACCATACATACAACCTTCCAATAGGAGTGTGAGATCCTGTAACCCAAATGGGATCAGGATTAATAATACAAGTGTATGAGACAAGGACAAGTGCAAGACAAGAAAGTTATGGTAGTACAAGGAGAAAGAGAAAGCAAATTGTAACAACTCCATGCTAGTATCTAAAAATTTCTTTCTGAGTTGCATGACCATGAACAGATCATTCATGCCAGTTGATTCTGGCTGTTCTCTGTAAATGGCCTCCACCTACACCAAATTGAACACCAAGTTCAGGTTTGAACATCAACCCCTGACTCTGCACCTTTTCGATCAACTGCAACCAGTTGTCTGGTGGGAAGGACAGCTGCAGAAAGCCTGCTGAGAGCTAAATGATGTTGAAGCTGTTCCAAAATTGATGGGTTCTGTCTCAGTTGACATGTCATTGACATGCCTACCTAATGTCTTTGCATTTCCATCAGCAATGTAATATAATACTTGCTGTCACTTATGTGATCCTTGGCAGCTCTTTGGCTACTTACAACACCTTTCAGGTCCAAAGTAAACATAAGTAACATTAAAGGTCACAACAAGTATGACAATATACAGTAGGTAACTGAGCACTATGACAGAAAATCTGCACAAAAAATCCATCACAAAAAAATCACCCCACTGTGCCAAAAACATCATGGTAAAATTAACTCCATCACACCAAAAACATTCCATCACCTAGGCATGATGAGAATGCCAGGGAACATCCAAAGTAGCTATAGAACACAAGCAAAAATGCTCAAAGTAGGGTGAGGAAGAGAACTCACCATATGGACCTCCAGAGCATCCAGACAACCCAAAACATGATACAGCAGTACACTGCAACTGCCACAGCACCAGGGAAGACCCCAGAGCCAATCAGGATGAGCATGATATTGAAATGAACACACTATGTTGAGATACAGGGTCAAAAGGTGCTGAGGGTGACCAGATTGAGTTGGGACATATCAAGGGCAATTGGGACTGCAAAGTTGATATAAAATGTGTCAAATATGACAGTGGATGATGGAAGATAGATGGTGCAATGAGTGCACCACACTGTGACTCAAAACAGGTCAAGACAAAGGCACTAGCTGAATATCAGACAGATCAGTATGGGCAGCAACAGGACACAACGAGTGACATACCTGCATCATCCACACTATCTTCCAACCATGCCCAACAACCTCACACCCATCTGTACCCACTGTATCGCTGAGGACGGCTCAAATCACAACCTATAAGATATCAGTCATACAGATCAACTTACCAAGCAATCTGGACACATCAAGGCCATATCAGGCCATTGCATTGTTGCATTGTTGGCATTGTCATTATGAGGTGGTGGTGGTGGTGGTGGTAAGAGTGGGTGAGGATGAGGACAAGTCAGCACTGTTGCATTGTCATGAGATTGGTAAGGGGACTTCAACAATTTTGTGGGTAAGTCATTACATGTGGTCACATGATGGTTCATATTTGAACTTGTGTGCTTCCAGTCTGTGACTCTGCCTCACTCCATCATCATCAAGTACTATAGCATTCTATATGGAGGCAATGGCAGGGGTGTGTGTTACAGGTAGCCCCTGACTCTGGGCTTGGCAACAGGACCCACATTATACATTATGGTTGCCAGACTTATGTAGCAACCTGGCCAGGGGGGTGCATCATGGCCTGAGATTTGGCAACTGCACTTAGGATAGGCATATTATAGAAGCAACAGCCTAAGCATCAAATTGGTCACAGCCTGAGCAGGGATGAAAAAAAAACCTAGGAGTACTAGTGTAACCTGCTGTACCCATCCCATAATCCAACACCCATGTCAAATCCAGGCCCTTTCTCTAATCACACAGATTCATCATTTACTTGAAAGCCTTCCAGATGAGTCCATGATGAAATAAAAAGTCAAACAGGGGTGGTCTACAGTGTCAAGGAGGTTTCACCTAAGGATCAAGTCACTGCCAAAGTAGACTTGGATAACAATCCCAATGTCCCATCAAGTGCAATGATCTGTGATGCCTTCAATCTACAGAATGCAGAGATACCTGTGGCAGTCAATATCATTTCACATTGTGTTGATTGCTCAGAAAAGGGGTCTGATGACATGTTGGTGGCCACAGGGTACAAAGAGGACATTTGGCATTATATCAACTTTGATTAGACCTACATGCTCATTGTTACATTTTGTTCATACTGTCCTCCTCCACACATTATGCCCACTAGCAACCAACCCTGTGTTATGCATTATGCATTGCCATTGTTAGCAACAGGCCTGGCCTGACCTGTGTTACACCTGAAAATTTGGCAATGGACTTCCCATTATGGCATTATATTTAGCAATGCAACACCCCACTGCATTATGTGTTACATTGCCTCTGAAACGATCAGACTCACTGAAGAGCTGATAGTCTTAGATGAGGACAAGCAAGGCAAGGAATCAGTGGACAGTGGAGAATGGGAAAACTCCAAGTGAACAAGACTGGGGAGCCAGTCATTCACCTAGGCCTTTATATACTATTCTAATGTTTGTACATGTGTATGGTAGATCTAAGATATCCTGTGTCTTATCTACCATGAGGAATACATGTGTGTATAGCCCAGATAGCTGGATCATACCCTAGAGGCTGAAGGGGAGTCATGGTGAGTCAGAATGTACATGAGGAGTACATGAGGACGAGATAGGGGCATGAGGCAGAGATAGTGTACAAAGATGAAATATATGAGGCTGATAAGCATATGACTAGCTATGACTCATTCCTAAGTGATCTGACTAGTTATGACTCATTCTGAGTCAATCTGACTGGGATTAATTAGTGATGACCTAGTGTCAGTCACACTTAACCTAATACTTGTCAGTCACACTAACTAGGGTTTGAATTCTAATGTTAGCTACACTAATTGGTGTCAGTTATGCCAATTAGGTTTTGGTTACTAATGTCAGTCATGCTAATCCTAATGTCAGTCACACTACCTATTACAAAGTAAAGTGTTAGTAAAGTGTACGAAATGTGTAGTGACTACTAAGGGTTAGAAGGAAACATAACAGCCTCCATACAGAAGGCTACAGTAATGGCGATGATGACAACAAGCAACTTGAACACCATCCTCTCCCTTCACCACCCAACAAGGATGAGGACAATGGGACATGCAACGTGCCATGCTATGGAGCCACCATCACTGCCCCTCTGCTGCAGTGTCCCACATGCCCTAGGTGACAACTTGAACAATGGCAACGATGGTGCAAGGCCATGCCACCAGCCCTGAGCACCTCATAGTGAGGATGACGAGAACAACAATGGCATGTAGTGCAAGCCACCCACCCCACACAATGATGACAATGGCATGAGGACATGCCACCAGCACCTTGCAATAAGGACAATGAGGTTGAGGATGGCACATAGGGTGAGCACCTGCCCCACATAATAAGGA
The DNA here is from genome assembly GCA_038091275.1 of Tylopilus subfusipes. Classification (NCBI taxonomy): domain Eukaryota; kingdom Fungi; phylum Basidiomycota; class Agaricomycetes; order Boletales; family Boletaceae; genus Tylopilus; species Tylopilus subfusipes. The sequence continues at coordinate 3,100 of JBBPOB010000399.1, read as the reverse complement.
CAAGGACAAGGACAGCATGTAGTGTGAATGACCCACTCCATACTAGCACAATGTCAACAATAGCATGAGGACATGCCACCAGCACCTCATGACAAGCATAGTGAGGTCAAGGATGGCACATAGGGTGAGCACCCACCCCACATAATGAGGATGGCCCATCCAGTAAGGATGATGAGAAGGAGGACACATACACATACCACACAGTCCATCCAGCAATGAGGATGGCACATACATGTGCCAGCAACAAGGACTACAACAAGAATGAGAACATTCCCCCACATGCCATTCCTTTGGATATATATCACACTGGTCACATTCCTGTGACCATTTATACCCACTTGCTCATTTGCTCACTTCTTGTGCTGCTTTTTGTCACATTCAAGTGATCATTTCTACCCTATGTCCTTTTTGTTAGTATTTACCTGCCATTTGACAGCTGATATGTTCTAGTGCCATGTGTAATGTTTGTTTATTTGTAGCTTTTTCAAGAATGATACAATGTCATACTTTTTTCTCGCTTATTCTGACCCTTGATAAAGGGCTGATAAGTGCAAAACAAGTGTGATCCAGAGATGGAATCTACTTGAAAAAGTATAAAAGGTGATTTTTGTGCATTACTTTATTTCTACTTAAATGGGCTATAAGTGGCAATAAGTAGTATGTTACATTGCTGATCATGATGTCCCCAGGACTGATTGATGACAGTCATGACATCTGGCTGCATCAACACATGCATGTTCCATCCATCCCTCTTAAAAAGCAGACCAGATGTATGATATGATATGTATGAATGTGAGTCTACAACAAAGATGAATGTCCCATAACACGTACAGTCGAGATGTAAATGTCATAGTTGTGAGCCAGCTCGATCATTTCCATCACCACTCACTCAGTGAAGAGTGCAAATGAACCTCCTGCAAATTTTAACCTGTCAATGTGGTAGCTCATGGTCTGGAGAAGGTCTTGGAGGTGCCACTTTCCATATGTTGTGTAAGATGGTCCACGTATTTTGGTTACACCAACCTTGTGAGGCTTCAGAGGGTGCAGGTTAGAGCAAATGAAGCTGAACCCTGTTTCTTTGTCCTGGATGAGCGTCTGTGGCTGTGACGCTTGGGTATGCATCAGCAAAATCAGAACTAACTGTCCAGTACTGGACAGCACTGGACAGTACCATAGTGCCCATAGTGAGGGTCCATATGGACAGTACTATGACAGTACTATGACAGTATCTCATAGTTCATAGTGTTTTCATAGTGTCTGACAGCACTCTTCCAGTAAATTCATAGTGTCCATAGTATGATTACATTAGTACAAAAGTGTACTAAAAAGTGTAGAATTAGAATTAGCCTTTTGTTCAGTACACTGCTATTCCTAATCCTTATTCTAATCCTACACTTTTAGTACACTCCTAATCCTAATCCTACATTTATTAACATGCTTTTACTACACTTTTGATACACTCCTAATTCTAATCCTAATTCTATGTTTATTAGTATGCTTTGAGTCAAGAGCCATGCATAAACAAATTGACAGACACCAACTCACAGATTCTTCAAAGGGGAGACCACCCCTGTCACTGTGACAATCACAATAGATTCAGTATTATTGTCATGCAATGTATCCTATTTAAGACCTATCAACATCTTGGCCTGAAAGGACCCCATCCACCACACATAGAACATAGGCAGCAATCAAAGGGACAAATGAGAGTGTGAAAACAACACTGAGAACAGCAAAAATGTAGCATACTGCATACATGAACAGCCAGAGCAATCATAGAGAACAAAAAGCATGCAAATTGAAGGGAAAAATGTTGTTACTGCTTTGCTGAACATGACCATTTAGACATGGAGGCTGAAGCAAGCATGTTTCAGAACAGTATAGCATCAGCTGGCCTCTTTTTCCCTGCAGAGGTAGTAGCCAAGATTGAAGTGGAACTCTCCGTGTTGTTTGACAGCAGTGAATCGGTATATGGTGGGACTCATTTGCAAACAGGAACACCGAGTTTTTTCTCTTCAAGCGGTGTAAGGAGCACAGCTTGAACCATGTTAGAAGGCAAAATCGACCCCAATAACTTGCCAGGATGTGTGTACTTGGGGTGTGAAAGATTCAGATGCTGCTCCAAGTCACCTTTTCACGATGGGGGCACAACATGCAGATGACAGGTACATTTCGGCAGGGGCATGAGTCTGAGCCCCTTTCTGTGCAAGCATATCTGATTGAAACCTTGCAAGAACAGTTCATGAGTAGGACAACCCATTTTGCTATCTTCTTCAGCTTGACTTCACAATCTGGATTGCCTAATTGGCCATAGAAACCACATGGCATGAACTGAGCAACTGGTGTTGACAAGTCCTCTTCAACTCCTTGGATAGAATGCAAGATATGCCCCCCATGTGCAAGCATAGGTCCTTTGTAGGCTTTTGGCAAAGTGGGCAGATGACATCATTGTCAGAGATGTTGGCATCAGCAAGCGCTTGCATTGCTTCCATGTAGAGTAGAGTAGGGGTACCTATAAATCAAGGATTAGCAAGTAGGCTCAACAATACAAGGAACAAGCATATACCTGTCTCTCTTATGTACGGAAAACCTGCAGATGTTCCACTGACGCCTAGCAATGTGATGTTTGAAATTGGGACCTTCAGATCAGATATCCTTTTCCAAATAGCAGTCATTGCTGCCTCAAGTGTGTCATCTTTGAGGGCCCAGATAATATCACTGACCTGCATGAAAATCATAATGTGCTGAGTCATATACATATCCTATGAACAAGCCCTTCTGGCTATAGATAGCCAATACCATATGCTATCATCCCTCCAAGTTTCATTCAATCACCATAATCTGTTCCTGAGATATTCACAAATCTTTGAGAACCACTCCAGAATGACTATTAGTATTATGATTGCTAATTAGACTAGCAAATTTTATGTAGTAGGCACAGATCACATGCTCTCAGGTCAGCTGACTGTATAGCCACTAAAGCACATGACCCTTGCCTTACTTAGAGTGCTGCCATAATTGCCACTCAGACACGGCATTGGATGAATAAGTGCATATCATTCCCATGGACCCTTAATAAGATCAGATTTGTCTTGGCCCA
>JBBPOB010000398.1:0-17545 GCA_038091275.1 Tylopilus subfusipes | reverse complement strand
CGAATCTCGGTGATTAACCCCTTGCCCCTTGCGCGGGTTGGACAGCGCGGAGCAAGTCTTGTTCTTCTAGGGTCTGATGGCAACATGGGCTCGAACCCCTGCTGCGGGTTGGGTCTTCCTTACTCCACTGGGATCCAGGACAAAACGCAACATGTCCCTTCCTTCTCGGGCGTACCTTTTGCAAAGACGAAATATATGAAGTGTTTGTCGTTGCAATCGGACTCTAGTAAGCTGCGGGACCGGTCAAGTGTGCGACACGGAGCTACAATTTCGTCAAAATGCCACCATCGTCATCGGGTCCCAAGCAAAAGCTTTTTTTATTACAATGTTTGTTTCCTATTTGGGCATTGCAATACATGGAATTAAATATTAGAAATTTCCGACATGTTTTGCGTTGCACAAGCGTTGAAAACGAACAATTGACACATCGAAAGCAGCCCTGACGATGTGACTGTTGTGCCTCGCGATGCGAACCCCCAGTCCCAATGATATTTGCAAAGGGGGGTCGGTCGATCTTACCAGGATGCTGTACAATAAAAACGTCATATACATAGTAAAATAGCTCAGCGCCTTTTAGATCCACGACTGTCATCCAAGCCTGGCGACATGCGACGCTTCCTGGAACAGCGCGCGTCAGACGAACGAGTTCGCGCAGCAGGAAAGTGGCATGTCAAAGGACGCACCTGCTATGCCCACGATCTTCTGGTTCCCGCGACGGCGTCCTCGTGCCATCCTTGGCAGTACCGCCGTAGTCCAAACCCTCGACCGCAGGCGCATTCCCATCTCTGTCCTTGTATCTATTCTGATTCCGAGGTCCAGTTGGAACGCCAGGCGGCAACGGGGATGCTGGTCTAGCAGGTCCTTGTGGCGCTGATATGAAAAAAAGAACGAGGTCAAAGGAATGACAACTGCTGCACGTAGAAATGACGTACGACCGTCGTATCTTCCTCTCCCGCGACCAACGAACCCGCCTCGCCCACGTAATCCCTGTGCCATTGCCCTCCCACGAAACTGTACAGGAGGAGCTCCACGGCCGACATGTCCAGGTGTTGGAGTGGGTCCTTGAACGGGCGTTTGCACCGGGACCGTCACGGGAGGCGTGTTGCCCTCCATGCCACCGTACATGCCCTGTCCCATAGGCCCTTGCTCCTGCTTAAGAGCAAACGCGTGACCGCGTGAACGCCACGGATTTCATTATGTGTAGCTAGAAGTAAGAGGGACTCATCCATACCTGCATACCGTAGTCAGCATTTATTCCCATTCCCATCATGCCGGGACCTGGGCCACCGCCATATCCGTCCTGCATGCCCATCTGTACGCCCTGTTCGGATGTACCGTTCGCTACGACAGGTCCTACAGGGCCGGGTCCTGGGCCATCTTGCATCATTGGGCCACCACCCTGCATCTGCAAACCCAAGTCGCCGTTCATGCCCATACCCATCGACATGTTCATCGCTCCCATGCCAGACATGTCCATCATGGGGTTCATTCCGACGTTGGGACCCATCATGTTCGCGCTTGAGTTGCTGTTCATCATGGCATTGGCACCCGTCATGACCATCGTACGCAAGTCTGGAGGTAACGCTGTCAGTTGGTCCTCTCCCATGGCTGCAAAATTCTACATGGCAGAATCAGCGTTCGTAGACGACAATGAATCACACTCGTCGGATACGCACGAGCACGTTAGTCTTGAGGACGTTTGCAAGTTCACCTAGATCTCGTCTCCTGTAACAGTATGCCTCCCAGGAGATTTCGTCGAACCCGTAGTTGAACCAGTCGCTGATGTCTGAACCTGGCCGTCGCCATGGCTTTTCAGCCATTGCGGCGAGATCAACTTCAAGGATTGAGCGTCCATCGAATATGCCGGGTAAATCTGGATTGATGGAAGGGTGTGAGGGGGGAGCAGTAGCAGGTGGGAGTGTAGATGGATCTGGGCCTTCATCTGGGCGAGTATCTGTGGCGGAAGCAGAGCCAGTAGGGGGAGCAGAGGAGATGGGTGGAGGTGGTGGTTTTGCTGGGGCGCCTCGCTCATGAGGGGTGTATTCCGTTGTAAGTTGCGAGGGTTGAGCTTGAGAAACGTGAGCATAAAGGTAGAAACCAGGGGAAACGATGTACGTTTACTGGTTTGGGCAGAAGGGCGGGACTGAAGCGACCGCCCTGCGGCATTCTGTTGTCTGCGCCTGCGTTAGCACCCAGCTGGAAGACGGGAGAGAGAGGGCACATGCTCACCGGAAATCAAGTGAGCGTGAAGTGGGTTCCATGATGATTTCAATATCCTAGCGGGGAACAGTGAGTGGGCATATCGAGACTGACGTTGAGCACTTACGTCCTCATCGCTCTCTTCTTCCTCGACTATGCCATTTTCTCCGTTTTCTTCTCCGTTTTCTGGTTCCTCCTGGCCGGGTGTTGGACCGAATGGGGGCTCTTCCTCGACCTTTGCTTCCAAGGTCTCGAGTACGCCATTGGACGGCTTTACGGCTTCGACTGGGACACTGAAAGAGAGACTTCAACGACGACCATGAAGCTCACCCACCGAGGAAGACTCACGGTTGGGACACTGATGATCACACGCAGCAGCAGAAAGGTCAAAAAATTGATGGTATTGAGCGAACAAAAATACAGCACGCGAAGACTCTCTTTCGGAGCCTCCGAGAGTTCAAGTCTGAGCTGTTCTTACCAGAGGTCGTGACCACCGTCGCACCGGTCTCACCGTACAGAAATGCGTCGTCGTCGTCCCTGGTGTTTCACGGGTCAATAAACGCGATTGTGCCAAGGAACGGACGGACATTGAGCTCGCTGGCTTCCACCCACGACGGTTACGAGCGAATACACCTCGAAGTAAGAGACAAAGTCCGCGTGACTCTGTGACTACCCGTGACGTGCCCCCCTCGTCTCTTCTCGTTCCTTAATGCTGCCCCGCCTCGCCCCTCGTCTCGTCCGCACCTATGTCGTCTCCATCGAGCCCTCCGTCGTCTACGACCGAAAGCCAGTCCAACGTCGCTACGGCGAGCGCAAAACGTTCCTCTACAACCAGTACACCCGCTTGCTAGCACAGAGCACCACCGCACCCCTCATACTCCTCCAGCACAAAGATTTCACCGCGCGCAAACTCCAGGACCTCAGGCGAGAGATCGAGCTCGCAAGCGCGCGATTCGCACCCTCCCCTTCTCCCTCGCCCGTCCCCGCAGAGCCGCCCACGCTCACGGTCATGCGGACGTCCATCTTTGGCGTCGCGCTGCGCGACTTTGCACCCATAGGCGTGGAACAGACGGGTCAGATTGCAAAACTCGTCGAGGGCGGCTTTGCGGCACTCTCGCTGCCCTCGCTCAGTCCACCGCAGTTGAATGCTATCATACGTGCCATCGATCGTGTCGTCCCCCCAAAGAAGGAACGGGCGGAGACGAAACCTAGCAAGGGCAAGTGGAGAGAAGAGGACTCGGACTGGATCCCCGGGAGGCCAGTTCTAAAGGCCAAGCCAGTGCTGTCGCCTGAATTTAGAGTCATGGGTGCATTCATCGAGGGGCGCGTGTTTTCCGCTGCAGGGGTCAGGGACGTCGCAAAACTACCACCACTCGATACCCTCAGAGCTCAGATTGTGGGATTGCTCAGTACGCCTGCAATGCAACTCGCAGCAGTGCTCAGCGAAGCAAGCGGAGGCAGACTAGCAAGGACACTAGAAGGACTCAAGAAGGGATTGGAGGAGGGACAGAGCGCGGAGGCACCACCATCATCATAGTATCGACTTGCATTACATTTATGGTCTAATTTTACACGAGCGATCGACAACTCACTGCTCTTGCAAACAAAACTCCCAGGTCCGATCTTCCCCTCCTTCGCCCGTCTTTCCTTGACCGTGCGCTCTTTCGCCTTTGGTCATTCTGTGCTCATAGCCTTTCCACATGTTTCTGTGAAATACGAATGACTGCAAAAGTTTGTACCGTGGATCGGGCTTTTCGCCGATCCTTGTGGGTCTCGGGGGAGACTTTGCCAACCGGAGAACATCCCTGCAGAGGTGTTAGCTCTGAGAGGGTATGCTGAACCGAACACACCATTCCGTGTACGGGGGAACGTTCCGGAGCGTGATCAACACCGTTCCTCTCCCAGTGCCAGTGGCTGCGGAGCTTTGTGCCATGTCTACATCAGATCCAGACACATCATCTTCGCGAGGTCCGTCATCGTCATCGTCATCGTGTCGCTTGCGCTTCCGAGCAGGATGAATGATTGGTATCGGTCCAAGTGTCAGGCAGTGTGGTGCAGAGCGAAGAAAGTCCAATATCAGACGTTGATTGGACAGAATGTTCCTATCCTGGTCGGTGATACCCTTTCCTTGACAAGCCGGAGTGAATAAGAGACGTACTTCAAATTCGTGGATCAGACGCATACCTGCATGAGGAAAGTTCCAGACGATCCGATCCCAACGCCGTCCCTTTAGCACGGCATATTTCTGTAGTTTGGTCGCATCGATGCCAAACAACACCTCGACGCCGCGTTGCCTGATGGTGTTCACGATCGCTTCCGCGTCTGGGTATTTGGAAAAACACGCCTCTTCCGAGTCGTACGAAGTCGCCGTGACGTTCGCCGGCGGAAGATACACCAAGGACGGTGGCGGATCTATCACGAGCGCGCGAGAAAACGAAAAGTTGCCTTCTCCGATGAGGAGAATCCTGTCAGTGGGCTTGAACGGTACGGTCGGCGGACGAACAGGTCCCTTGTGCTTTGCTGTACTCTTTGACTGCTTTCGCTTCTGCTCGGAGACTTTGGCAGCGTGTTCTGCCTTTTCTTTGGCTCTCAGTCTGGTTTGTTGCGATTGGAGCGTCGCTTTGAGCGATGTCTTCTTTCTGTGGGCCATAGGTTTGGACTGGACTGGCGGTTGTTTGGATCGAAGGCTGTCGCCAAACACGTCATACCCTAAGGACACGTCGCACAACTCACCTCAGATCCATACTCCTCGCTTATCATACCGACGAGTCCTTCTCTTGAAAAATGGTGCGTTCGTTGCATTCACGGCGACTTGCATATGATTACAAGGATGTTTAGCCTACTCAATTCGAGCTGCGACACAAAAACGCCCAGTTTGCCAGCGCAGTCAAGGCGGGCAAGAAAGCAGTCAAACCCTCGCGACAGGAGCAGCTGTTGAAACGGAGCCCAGTTAGCTTGTGGGCCTTAGGAATCGTTCTGTTTGTGGTTGTTGGCGGAGGCGAGCCGTCGAGCGGTCCCCGATCTCACCCAGCTAACCTGTGTTCCACAGTGGTCTTCGAGCTGGTCAGAATACTGCTTCTGTGAACGCCGAGTCACCTTCATTGTGCTACCCCACACCACATCATGTCGGTCATTGGTTGTCCGTCGTTCGCCGCACTATTTATCGAGCACATATTCTGTCACAATTCAACTATCTTCCTCAACATCGGCCCCTGAGTTACTCGCTGTTGTACTGATACTCATGCTCTGGCTCCTTGCGCTCGTCGCTCCGCTGCCTGCTGGTTGTTTGCTGGTTGTGGCTGTGTTAGACGGACCAGCTTCCTCGATGCCTTCCATGGCATCGCCCTCGAGTTCCTTTTCATCAATCTTGACCTCGTCGCCCGCCCAAATCCGCGCAGTGGGTTGCCAGATCATAACAATGTTGTCTTCAGACGTGCTTGCTGCCGTCCACTGTTCACCCGAGCCAGGTGCCCAGCAGAAATCTGACGGTCGTGCGGTGTGACCTGTGTCAATGGGTCGTGAGTTCGCATGATGCCATGGAATTGGATCCAACGACTTGCCTCCGTGGATGAACATGAGCTCTGGTGGTCCATCTTCCTGGTCATCGGGTGTCTGTTCGACCCCAACCTGCGCAAGGTCCCATATGTTGATACGTCGATCACTTGATGCGGAGGCGAACACGGATGCCACGTGCGGTGACCACGCGAGGTGCAAGACCTCGTCAGTGTGCGACTCGAAGATATGGACTCTCTTCGAGGTGTTACGAATGTCGTGAAGGGCAATGGTCTAGAAAGCATACATCATACATGCAAACGGCAACCGAGACAGTTTCTCGGATATACCTTGTCTGCGCTACCGGTAATCAGGAGGCTTTCTTGTGCAGGGTTGAATGCACAAGCAAGAATTTCTCGATCATGGGCCTGGAGCTTTGTAGTTGGTTCTGTCGGCGATCGGGTATCCCAGCTTGCACGACAAGGTATGTGTGAGTATACGCACAACAGCACTCTATAACCGACAAGAAACATACAGGAGAAGTAACCTATCATCACCGACACTTGCAAACACGTTTTCTTTTGTCGGGTGCCAGTCAACGTCCTAGAAGGCGAAAACGTCGACACTTGCTTAAGGGCTGACGGTGGGTCACTTACCCCGACAACCGAGGTGTGGCCTTTGTAGATGGTGGTGGGTTCGAGGGTGTTCCTCGCCTTAGTATACGAATTGATGTCCCATAAGCAAACCGTCATATCCTCGGATGCACCGAGGATGTGCCCCGTTTTCACTGGGTTCCACGCCAGTCCGAATCTACGCTTGTCAATCCTCCAGTAAACACGCGACGTGACTCAAACATACCCTTCCTTTGTCTGCCCAACGAGCTTGATATCCGGCCTGCACACACCTCCCCGCTCTGGCTCGCTCGAATGCTTTGTTCGATCAAAGATGAATACCTCTCCAGAGATTGCTTTCGTAGCGATCAAGTCTGGATTCTGTGGCATGTAACGCGCCCGGTTCACCTCTCCTGCATGATTGATTTTTTGTATGGTTTGTATGCGCGGTTGGGGCGGGATAGTGTGTCCGCCGAGTTCGCCGCGTTCGTCGTCGTAGTCGCTGCGATCGAGTTTTTCCGCCAAGGGGCCGTCGCGCTTCGGGATATGAACGGTGGCGATTTGGAGGTAGTCTTGCGCTTGGCCAGAGGTGTGCGTGCCGAGAAGCAATCTGTGGACGGTGTAGGGCTTGTTTGGAGGGCTGCAGAACGGTTCGTGAGGGGGGAGAGAGCGACGAATAAGACAATGCGTACGATTCCTTGTCTGGGAACCACTGGCACGTCAGACTCGGCCAGTCCAACGCGTGCGTGATGACTAGATCATACAGATACGGGGCGTTCTTCTTCCTGGGGAGGAATTGAATGAGGGTAGATTCATTGCTCGGCAAGACGAGACAGTCATGCTAACCATGTTTTATATTCCTGCGAGGACGAATCGGATTCAGCGCTGAGCAGGAATGTCAGTAAAGCACACCTCGTTGACTAGTTTGTTCTCCTCTTCGGCAGCGAGGTCGTCTTCCATATCCTCGTCATGTACCGTTGGCTTCATCTTTGAGAAGGTTGAATATTCCTCGGACGTACTTTGCGGCGTTGGGATGCTCTTTTGGTCGAGACGCGTCGCTCACAAACTCAGATCACACGCTCGCGACTTACAATGGTACCAATACCTGTCTATGTATAATGCAAGCGACCAAGGAGAAAATGCGTCTCAACATGCCAGCAACTTTCGACCTTGCTCGACAGAATGAGTCTTCTCTAGCAAATATATATTGATGATGAGACGGACGAGATGGAATTCTATTGATACTCCTTTTCCCATTTAGCGAAGAGTTTCTCCAGGTCAAACCGGGGATCCTCTGGGTCTGTGATCACTGTAATGCATATTTGGTCAGAAATGTAAAAGGGAAAAGGCGGGGACTCCGAATCGCATAGTAGAGCGTCACGACGCCGACAAGTGAAAGTAGGACTTACCACCGTCGCCCTTGGCGCTCTCTCTCTTTTGATGCCATGCTTCCTTGGCCTGTGCTATCAGTCGTTCACGGCGTCGGATCGCGTGGTGCTCCTTCTCTTGGTCGTGGCCTTTTTGTAGTGAGCGGTGATGGTAGATGCCGTAGATAATGCCCGACGCCAAAGCTGTATAACGAGCAACCTGGAGCAAGTCACGCACGCAGCCAGGACATTAACCGGTACTCGGAGACGGTTCGTAGACGACTACATACGTTCAAAGTCGACGACATGACAGGCTCGGAAGGATTGGTCTAACGAAGAGGTTCGGAAGGAGGGACAAGTACAGCACTAACGGCTACCCGAAAATCAGCACCTTCTTGTAGACGGGACTCGTCTGAACCGACGTACCTGTGTGTTTACCGAGGTCCACTTGGTCACTCGAGTTTCAAGCAAGTTGCAGGTTGGCGGAGCAAGTCGGTGTTTCCTGCTGACTAAGCAGATGCCAGTAGTCAATGAATACGGGTTCTACGACAGTAGCGAGCAAGGAACCGCTCCAGATCTAGAGACGACTCGCAACGGCCCATAGTTTGTAAACAGGACCTGACAGTCTGCAACACCTGATCTTGAGAGCGTCGTCACTGACTCGGGGCGTGTCTCACTCAAAGGTGTCCACTACACGTGTGAGAAAACCGTCTTGGTGGATTGACATGGTTCGGTTGCGCGTCCACTGATCACGCAGTCATCAAGTCTCGGGTTCGCCCCGCCCCCAGTCCCACACAAGCCATCACCTCGACTACCATGGACGAAGATGTTGGCATGGATGCCCCCCAAATCTCCACTCTTCCCCAGGCCGAGGCTACACCACCACCGTCGCGCGGCTCAAAGTTCAGAGTCAAACTGTTGGTTGGAGACAAGAAGGGCAAGGGGAGATCGTCGCCTCAGAGTGTCACCCCCGCAGTGCGGAAGAGCGCACCGCAGAAGCAAACTCAGCCGCAACCCCAAAGCGAAGAGGAAGTCGACGAGGAAGATGAAGAGGACCAGCTGATCGATGATGATGAACCAGCCCCATCCATCTCCGCACAGGTTGCGACAGGCACGAAGCGCAAAGCACCACCAAAGAAGCCGTTACGACCCCGCAAGAGCGACAAACAGGACAAGGAGGAGAAGAAGCCCGATGGTGAGTCAATTCCCTGTCTTCTTTACGTCGTTGCCCGCCGGACCAAACTACCATTGCTAATAGAAGCCCGGGAACCTCCTGACATGGATGGCCAGACTGTCAGCGCAGCCGCTCTGCCAGAGAAACCGCCACCCAAAAAGAAACCGGCGTCCCGCAAAACCGCACCAGCGTCCAAGCCCAAAATCAAAGTGCCTCCAAAGTACGTTGATGTTCAACTCTCCAGAAGACAAGTCTCATAGATTCCGCGCACAGAGGAGCCAAGTCGCTGACAGTTCCTCCCGTAGAGGACACTGCGATGAGTGAAAGTAAGTAATGCCTGTGGCTTTAGTTGCTGTCTCCTCAACGCATTTCCAGCGCACACGATCACAGCTCCGTCCTCACCGTTACCCATTTCGCGTGGTGCATCACCCGAACCCGAGGAGGTCGAGCCGCCCCCGCCTCCTGTTCCTGAACAACCAGAAGAGAGTGCGCCCCTCCCCTTGCCAGTGTATCCGCTCCCTTCGAAACCCTTCCCGGTCCAACCACCGCCGAAAATCGGGACAGGATTTGCACCCGTGCAACCTTTGGATCGGAGTGGGGTTAAAGTTCGCCAGTGGAGAATTGCAAACCGAGAGATCCGAGGCATCGCAGGGGGTCGTTGGTTTGCTCGTTCATGGGTCGGTGACAAGGAGTCGGAATTTGCGAATACCATCGCGTCGGCTTCAGCAGCTACCACCGCAAAAGTCGCAGATTCGGACAAGATTGCTGTTCCGAAAGCAGTCGCTTCGATATCTGTGCCTGCACTGGGCAAGGCTAGCAAGTCCAAAGGGGCCCGGGGCTCTGTAGCGATATCAACGGCACCGTCTCGCTCAGGATCTATAGTACCAGAATTGCACACCCCCAAAGCCCCCACGAAGATGCGCAATATCATAACTGGGCCAGCACCGGAAGCTGGCGACGAACCTGAGACGGTTGTCCCGGAACCCCGTGGTGTATCTACGGTGTCATAGACACGGTTTTTTGTATTTGTTGTCTGTATAGACTTCTACCTGTGTGTTTGAGTATTGGTTCGGTTATATTATTTCCTCTACTGCTTGAATCAGGGCTACCTATTGGGTGGCAGTCAACCGACATGCTACTTGCGCGTAATCGTTGGTATCCAGCTTCTACCTCGTTTCACCGGCTTCTCAGACTCTCTGGTCGGTCCATCGGTGCGCTGTGGCCGAAAGAGAGAGCAGAGCGGCTGCTCTCTCACAGAACGCCAACGAACACATACTCTTGGTGCACATCTAAACAACAGTCTCCTGGTGCCCAACGGCGCAACTCCAGCGCAGCTGCACATCCGACTTCTTCTCCAGATGTACAATCAATCGTCGGGGACCCATTTACAATCCTCTTCTATGGACGCGACTTGTTCTCGTGTGCGGTATTCAGGGAAGTCTACAACGCAAAAGGTGCATTTTTCTGAGTGCAGACATATCGGGGACGCGTAAACGTAGGTCCATGTGCATGGCAGGTCTCTGGCAGACCTGGCAGGAGTTGTTCATTCTTCGGAATGCTAGACCACTCAGATTACGCGTCTCCTGTGTCTCGCACACAATGGTCGTGCCAGAGATCCAACTGACGTTCCCTGCAAACAGACGTTTGGGAGAGCCTCCACATAGTCACGAACCCCGACGTAAGGGCTGGCCGCAGAGGTTCGCGCTTAGACATATGTCGGTTCGGCTTCCTGCGTTTCTGTGCATTCTCGGGCCTTATCGATCGCAGCACCGCTCAAGACGGTTGGGGAATCGCTGGGCGTGTCAGTGCACACAACACCCGAAGATAAGGCTGGGTTCAAAAAGTGGCTTGTAAGTATGCTGTTTTCTAGGCATTGGCGCTTGCACAACAGTACTTCTTCTCTCGACAGCCTCCACCTCCTTTTACACCACATGCCAATGGCTCTAGCTTCCAAAACGCCTCGCATGTTCTCATCACGGCTTCGTTCGGTCGTATCCTCTCTGGGACTATTCTTCGCCTTTTTCCCGATACCCAACGGTTGAACGTCCATCCGAGTCTGCTTCCGGCATACCGTGGACCAGCACCAATTCAGCGCGCGTTGATGGCTGGTGAACAAGAAACAGGCGTGTGTGTGATTGAGATGGGAGAGGTGAGCCGGAAAGCAGGCAAACTGGTGGATGCAGGCCGTATTTGGGCTGTTGAGAATATGGTGAGCAGCTCGTTGGTAGTCGGCTAAGGTGATGACGTCACAGCACGCACCTTGACAGCACATACCCGAAGAAGCCAATTTCCTCCGCATGCAAGAAGTCCTCGCTGTGTCGGGTGGAAAGCTTCTGGTCAACGTCCTACGCGACATGCTTTTGGGAAGAGTAAGATCTTGTTATACTACGTTCAATTGGGACGTTGACTGTGAATGTCAGGCCCAAAGCAGACCTCAGGAGGCAGTGACATCGGCAACTGCTCATGCTCCTCTCATTACTGCCAGAGACTCGGCCATCTACTTTGTGTCTCAGACGGCCCTTGTGATGACCCGACTGGAACGCGCTATCGGGCACCAACGCAGTCTCACAGTGCCAGCAGCTCTCCCTGACGGACGAGGAGTGGCAATCGCAGGTTTGCGAGTGATACCAACCGAATTTGTGCCTGTGACGTCTTCCAAAACTGGTACAGCCTATTACTCACCTGAAACGAGATCATTGGTCGTAAAGTGTGCGGAAGGGACATGGCTGAGTGTCGAGAGGCTGCAGACCCAGGACAGGGCGATGTTGGAGGCAAAGGAGTGGTGGAACGGGGTGAAGGGAATGGGATGGGTCGAGGATGGCTTGTTCAGATTCACTCGGTAGCGATGCTGTGACATGGTTGTCACCCGTGTGACAGCATCTCCACCCAAGCGGTAGCTCGTTACTCGCAGCTTGTCCTCCTCTTTGGCTTGGCTGGAAATTCAGTGTGATCCGCCTCGTTCGAGGCACGATGGCGACGAAGACCACCACTGCGAAGGGAGCTGATGCCAAGTTACATGCTGGCGGAACGGGGCCCGCTCAGCCATCCACCAAAACCGGTGAACGGGGTGAGCCTTGTGTGCTTTATCGACGATTGGCGGGATTGACTCCCGACCAGCAGCCGCCCAGCAGTTGTTCTCGTCCGACCCCAAGTACAAAAAGTACACGCAACAGGTCGAGAAGTGTCTAAACGCATTCGACAACGTACATGAGTGGGCGGATTGTATAGCATTCTTGAAACAACTACTCAAGGTGTGTATGCAGGTGGATGATATTTGTCGATGACTGATGGCTAGGTGTAGACCTTCCAATCCTACCTCCAGTTCAAGGAGATCCCTTACAAACTTATTGTAGCCAAACGCCTCTCCCAGTGCTTGAACCCTGCTCTGCCGGCTGGAGTACATCAACGGGCTCTTGACGTGTACATTCACATCCTTTCGGTTCTTGGAGTGAGTGATTTGGCATGCAGACACCTCCGTATCCTGACGAGATGCTAGACCGAAGGCCTGAAACGCGACCTTCCGCTCTGGTCTTCGGGGTTGTTTCCATTCTTCGAGTATGCATCCACGACAGTGAAGGTTCGATGACATTTCTATTACCATGTACTTGGAATCTTACCTAAAGATTGACCAGCCCGCCCTGCTCAACATCTATGACACATATTATCTACCACTCCAACATGATCTGCGGCCTGTGATGAAGTCATTCATCCTCGCTCTACTTCCAGGACTCGAGGAGGAAACTGGTGAATTCTTTGACAAAGTACGAGCTTTCTCGGTAACCTATGTACTGTATGACTGGATCATGAATAGGTGTTAGGTCTTTTGGACCGTCTATCCGGGACAGTATCACCGGTATTCTTCATGCAAAACATTTGGCTTGTTATGATCACAATGCCGTCCGCTCGGGGTACAGCACTCAACTTTTTGTCCCGACGTCTACCGCGACCACACGCTGACGAAGGTGAGTGAAAGATGAACGCAGCGCCTTTCTGTTGCTATAATTATTCCAGACATCACTCCAATCGTCGGGCGCGACATCGGCTTGATGATCAGAGCGTTTTCAGCTGCACTGGAAGATGATAACCTTTTGGTCCGCAGGAGTGCGCTGGACATGTTGCTACAGACAATGCGTGTTGATAGCGCAGCCATTAAGCGGGCGAAACCTGAAGATGCCGCGATACTCATGAAGGCAGCCGTTGGTGTCGTCCTGAGGCGCGACTTGTCGCTGAACAGACGGCTGTATACATGGTTATTGGGACCTGCTGAGAAGAGTGAAGTACAGTCTGAGTATCTTCGGCAGCACGCATTACAGCTCTTGAGCTCTACACTGAGAGTGAGAGTTCTGCTTTGTGTTGGGACATTTCTGACTTGTCCCACTAGAACGAGATGTTCACACCCTCTGGAGAGTATTCTGAGTCACGTCCTTTTAAGATCTTCATCTCCCTCCTTGACAAGTGGGAAATCGGCTCTCCGCTCACCGAAGCTCTGATATATGATGCCCTCAAAGCCCTCCGCGAGCATATGACGGCCGAATCAGAGGCGAGAGAGGATGTATGAATTTGCTAATCTATCACCCATTTCTGGTGACATCTTACCTTGTATAGATCAATATGACCGCGGGTACCTTGCTAGAGGCTGCGGAGCCCAGCATACTTTGGAAACATTTGCTCAAAGGGATATTAAATGCCATCAACTCCAACGAACAGCCACTTGAGGTATAGCAGAGGAGTGCATTGTTGCTTTTTGGCTGATCAGTAACTGCCAGGCTATCAGCCTCACGCTATTCCTTCTCCGTTCTCTCCCCGTGCAAGACGAGGAAGTGAGGAGCATCCATCTGCCTGTGATTTTCGCCGCCCTGATGGAGAAACTACTTGTGAGATCTTTACTACTTCGCCTGCGCGCATCTAATTCAGTCTAGGTCCACGTCGAAGAGGACACCTCCCGTGTCGTCTCACCGGCGGTGCGAGAGTGCTTCATACTTCAAGATGAGATATTACGACATCTTTCCTCAGAAGCTTTACAGCAACGTCCAAAGCTAGTAGATTCATCGCAGGAACCGGTGCTTAGCTCCTTAGCATTTGGTTCGGCTTTCTATGGCCTTGATGTTCCCCCTTCTGTCTCCCGTAACCAGTCAACCACGCCCTTGGTTTCTGTTGTCGAACAGTTGTTCGCGTTCAGTCAGATTTGTGCACAGGTCGCGGTTCGACAAGGAGGGGCCAGTTCATTTCTGAGGACATCATACTCACATGTGTTGTCGTTGCTTGGAAAACTCGTCGAGTTTGCCGAGAAGGCTTCCCACATCGAGATCTCCTGGAATCCATCGAGTTGGGTTAGCGATGTTCTAGACGGTCTGGATGTTGAGGTCGGTCTCTTCCTGCTCGTTCCACCTATAGGCTTAGTTTCATTTCCAGAACATCGATTTTAATCTGGTGGACAGTTGCATCTCTATTCTCATGTCACTCCAGCGGTCGTCTAAAATCGTCCCAAAGTTGATCCCTGACCAGAGACAAGTAGTCAGTCGGATGGTGAAGAAGGTCGGTAAAATTCTGTCGTTAGTTCAGGAGGGTATCTTGATGATATTTGCAGTTCTTCAGGTTTCTTCATCAGGATTGGGCGATTTTCCACGTCCGCGCCGTCACTCTGGTGTGGACGTTGGAATCGTCTACCGGCGAACATCTCGTTGAGTCTATCATCGCCCAGAGTATGAGTTCTCCGGAGCCTCGCATCGTTCACGATGCTTTCGAAGCGTTTGGTGTTCTTTGGAGATTGACGGGTGAGCTCTTCCTTGGATAATTAGGAGGGAGACTGAATTGTGATCGTATATAGATGATGATAGCTTCCCTGGATTCCGTTTGAAAGTTCCCTTGATGATTGTTCTGGAATCACTGCAGCGCGATTGCCCCACTTCACGCCGAGTCGGCGAGACTTGGATGAGATGTAGCCTCAGGTCTTACATACGGTATGCATACGGACGCTGGTTTCTGTAGACGACCTTGCTGATGTGGATCTCACAGCATACTAGAACCGCTTCTCTACGACCTACTTGATCCTAAGATTCGAAGAAAGCCTACTGTAATAAAGATCAGAGGCAAGGAGATCCGGGGGTATATATACGAGCAAAAATTCGATCAGCGTTATGTCCACCACCTCCTAGAGATCCTTCATGCCATCGCCCAATTCGGTGGGCAAGGTTTCGCAAAAACCGCCCGAAGCGCTCCTATCAAGCGGATTCAATACCAACCACTGGTGCAGAGAGTGGAAGCTGGTAAATATCCCTCCTGCTCCCAAGTTTTCAGGTATATTCATCACTCATTTAGCACTATTCGACCCGAACGCCAGTTTTTTGGACATATTGATCGAACTCCTGTCCCGGTATGGGCATGCACCTCACAGTTCTCCTTGAATATCTTCTCAACCTGCGTAGATTCATTCAGTCGGAGCCGAAAGAGCAGAACGCGCCAATAATGGAACCTATGAACACGAAGATACAGTCGACATCTATCGATATCTTACAAGCCATTGTTGCTCGTGGAGAGGTCGATCATCCTGCCCTCGAGACACTAGAGCCCATCATTATTGGAAAATTATATTTCTTCGTTCATCTCAAGCGCCTTGACCTCCAGAATAAGCTTCTCCGCATTCTTCATTCGTTGATCTCCGCCTCTACAGCTCACATCGCTCAGGAAAACGCCGAAGAGCAAGCCAGCTCTGAAGGTTCCCTCATTTCTGGAAAGAGGGTGTACACGGTAAACTCGCTTTTAACCCTCACACTGATGGATGGAATTGCCGTGTCCCACAATCGACCCGTACAACAACATTGGCTTGACTTCGTGCTTATGGCTATTCCACAGTTCCAGCCAGCACTTCAAGTGATGATTCCTACCTTGGCTGATTGTGTCTGCCGACAGCTTCGTTCACTCTTGAATGATGCGCTTCGAGCCAATCAACCGGGTTCACCGAATGCAATCACAGGCGTTGCGACCGATGCAGAGTTCGTCATGCTGCTCAACGCCTTGGAGCGGCTACTCGTCTTGGGCTTGGCGAACTATTCCGAAGTGTTACAACAGGACGAAGACACTCCAACGCAAGAGAAGACTGGAGAAAGTACCGGAATTCTCGGTTATGTCTCGAATGTTTTCACCGCTGAAACCACGTCGACTCCGGAGGACCAGGCTACAGTAAGTCTCTCTCGTTCGAATAGTTGGTTCTCACCTTAGTTGTGTAGGTCCGCTCTCCTGGTTTCCGTTCGCTCAATGAGGGTGTTCGCGTTTTGTTCGCGATATGGGTTAACTTAATCTGGACTAACCCATCTTCAAAGCGTTCTGAAGACGATTCGCTAGGGATGATTTATAGTCGAACGCGAGGCCGTTGTCGGAGGGTGCTGGAATACCTCTTCCGGGCTTATCCTTCGGAAGTTCTGGAGGGAGTGGTTAGTTGTTGGGATCGCGATCTCGCCCTTCACTCTAGAGACTCCAGATCTGCTGAAAGCGCAGCATTTGAACTGGTCGACGTTCTCATCGCAAGCGCTCACTCTGCTGTGCACATGATATGTGAAAGCATAGTCATCCGTTCGTCAGGCGGTTCAGAGCGAAACCGGAGATATATAAACCCCGAGGTGTAAGTGCAAACGAGAAGTGGATTGCACGAAAGCTAATAAGGTGGCTTGCAGCTCTGATTTCACGCTATTCCGGTTCCTGGAGCAGTATCTATCACGGTTAGAGGGACCTTTGGCTCTTCAGGTTTGGGGAAAGTTCATGCAGCTGGCAAAGGATGTTGCTTCCAACATTCGAGAGTTCCGCGCGCAAGTCTATCTGACTCTCAGGTACGACCGCGATCCGCTTGACTAATTGCCACAATTTACAGACGTCTTACAGGTGTCTGTGCGTGCTAGGGGATAAAGTCACTCAGACGACGGCCATGGATGACAAGCGGATTAAGAAAGACCTCCAAGAAACGTTTGGAAAGCTCCTTGACGCATGCGTGTCATTTGTCGGTCGGACTGCAGAGCCTTCGAGTTGGATACGACGCACGACGAAGGATTCCATGATGAACGGCAGATCATCACCAGCTCCGCGCGGGGGACTACTTGCAGACCTGAAGGCAAACGAGAAAGCCAACTCGAGTGCAGTGTTCCTGCAAGACAACACCAAGCCGACCTGGGGAAACGAGCTACCGTCCCAGGTGAGTGCGCGCGTTGGTGTGATAGACCGGGTGCTAATTTCTGAACAGATCATGGATTTCGTTGCGACCACTGCGGTTCCTAACTTGCGGAAATTCCTCATGGATAACGACAGAGTGGCAAGCGCCTGCAGTTATATTGTGTACTACGTAATCAACTCAGCGCTGAAGACAAAGCCGCGGTATATCGTTTTGCTTTGACGTGGTAGCAATATCTGACTCGCATTCAGTCCGTTGGACTTGGACAACACAGTGGTAGACATTATAGCGGAACTCACCAAATTGCCTCCTGCATTCAAAGTATGGCGTACACCAGTTTCCGATATCCTATATGATAGTCGGTTCTTCCAATCCAACTCTGTGGTTGCTTTCAAATGGAAACCAATCATCAAATCCCTGTTTGACTCGGACAAGACATCGTTTGGCGAACTGCTAAGTATGTTTGGTATCTTCATGTGTTGTGCGTTGTTGCTGAGGGCCCTTCTAGGTCGTATTGCTACTGCGCCATCTACGAACATCTTCG
>JBBPOB010000397.1:0-17562 GCA_038091275.1 Tylopilus subfusipes | reverse complement strand
GGATAGTTACATGTGCATGGTATTCAAGGAACAGAAAGTCATTTCCTCATGCTTCACCATGTCTGAACAGTTGTGCTTGTAGGAAGTCAAATATCTCATCAAATAGTGCTTCATGCTGAACTAGGTCTTCAGCAGTAGGGTTTGCGTGTTGATGTATGACCATTCTGTCCTGTGCTGGCAACACTGTTGTGATGTACTCTGACAGCTTGTATTGCTTTCCAACACTGGTGATATTTGCTATGTAGTTGGTACTATGTTTCTAGTACTGTACAGTTGAGGAAAGGGGTAGGAAACTGATATGTACTGATGAGTAGGTGCTAATACTGCAGAAACAGCAGGTGCTGGGGTTTCCTTTGGTAGATATGAAAAATAGATGGGGTTGCTGTCAATGAGCTCAAGAACTCAATATGGGGGTTTGTGAAAAGCTAAATAAAGGGAGTGGTGTAATTCTTGGTAGTGTCCTAGCACATACCAATCAATAGGTAGACAAAGTGCAAGGGATGGTGTCTGAGGAGGATGATGGTGGGGTTAGAATTCATACTATCTCAACGTCTACACTGTCCTCCCAGTGTGTAATGATGTGACCAGGGCATTCAACGAGTAATGGAGTGCATTGAGCACTTATATAAACAGCCACAAGTGTGTTGGCATGTGGTGGGCAAGTTAGCTCATACCCCATGGCATAGCCAGCAGTGGCGGTGGCAAGGTGGGCAAATACAAAAGTGCCATCCTGGTGCTTGTGGTTGAACTGAGGGAAGTGTTTGGGCATAGTACTTATCACATGTTTGTGTTAAGAGTTAGAGTAAGGGATAGTGATGGGAAACTAAAACAGTTCATTCAGGGGATGAGTTTATTAGATGGTGTTCTCATTCCATAATAAGGTTCGTGATCCATGATTGGAATTTGACTTAGGCACAATTAGGGGTTTTCAGTAACATTATTCCCCTTAAAGATGCCATCTCATTTCTCTATCAATCTTAGTTAGAATATAATACAGTAGAAAACAGCTGGCACATTCAGGGATTATAGGTTGTGCGGCCCCATAGTTCCAAGCTAGTTGCATTGGGGTGTATCGTTCCTGGAAGCCAGAACTGGGATGGACTTGCTGACAGTGGGAGAGGAATATTCTCATTTTACATTGTTGATCCATGTAGAGTTTGGCTAGGGGTTGCAGCCTTCCCTGATAGGGAGGTGGTTGCTCTGGTTGCTCTAGGGCTTGTGGAACTGGCCCCTGGTGTGAAATGCTTGCTTGCTCTGGGACTTGTGGAACCTGTTCCTGAGCATTTGACTGCTCTAGAACTTGTGGAACCTGTCCCTGGTATGGGATGTTTGGTTGCTGACCCTGTTGTGGAGGCACTTGGTTGTACCTTTGGGGTACCATTCTTGGTGCGCTTTCTTGATGGGCAGCTAAAGACAGCATGGCTAGGCTTTCGGCAGCTTGAACATGCTTGGATGGTATTTGAGTTTCCACCATTCTGTTTAGGCTGTTTAGATGTAGCTACTGGTATTGTCATGGGTGGGTGTGGATACTGGATTAGGAATAGGTGGTGTAAATGGATGAGTAAGGGCTTGTAATTGCTGCTCTAGGGCATGCAAGATAGCAAGCTTAAAGGCAATGACCTGACTTTGGTCAATGTAAGATTGCTGTATTTCAGTGTAGATTGAAGTGCAATCTGCACACTGAGCTCCAGATGGGATCATTATAGCTTCTCCTGCTGCAGGCCTTGGGATAGTTATAGTCTCTTCAGCAGAGAAGTGTAATGGTGTGTCTACTAGGCCTGGTTGATGAACTATTAGGCGATGGGCTGTGCTAAGATGTGCTAGCCAATGAAAGGTAGAGTCTCTTATGAAGTTCTCTGTCTTAGTGTCTTCAACCTGGAACTGATGAGTCCACTGTAGGCACAAGGTATTGATCTATTGTATAATGCTTTGTGTAGCTGTGCCTTCTTCCACTGTGTAAGGGGGCAGTATGTATGATAGTGGGTAGTTTACTGAGTTTGCGCTCATAGCTGGAGGAAATTGTACAGGCATTGAGGGTGCTCTAGTATCAGATTGAGGCATGTAGGTTCAACTACTTATGTTTCAGCTGGTGCTGTGCTGTATGAAGGTGTTTCTTCAGTCTTTGTCAGGTAGTGGGGTCTGAAGTATGGCATCAACAGTCTGGGCCAAGGTGCCTTGCCCATAGAAGCAAAGGATACTGCTAGCAGACCGTAGGTACCCGCTTTCCTCAATGGTGAGGAGGGGGTTGCATAAGAGTGCGACCTGTTGAAAGAATTCTCCCTGGTGTAAGTAAACTGGGGTGATGGTGTTACTGTGCACCATGTAGATGGAGCCAGGTGAAGTAGATGTTGGGGGGGTACCATTCCATCCACATCACAAAGGGTGTGTTGATAAAGCTTGAGTTGCCGGAGTAGACCACTAGTGTGAAGCATCATGTCAGCAACATGAATTGGGTCGTGAATACCTGTAAACGGAGGTGCACAGAACTCATCTAAGTACTTGACAGCATAGGGTCTGGGTGTACTGATGGCCTCCCTGTCCTGGGCATTGAACACTCTGTCAAGTAGACCAATAGGGGCAAAGCACAATAGAGTAGTTGTCCTTGCCACGGTAGGGTTGTAGGGAGGGTCATAGTACTCTTCTGTGGTGAGTATCTGCACAGCTGGAGTGGTGTGAGCGATGTACTGTAGGGGTGGAGCAGGGTAATCCAAATCATAGTCAGGGATCAACCTATCATAGTCTATTGAGTCTTCTTCATCATCGTCCAGAGGTGGGGCTTGCCGGAACTGAGTTTGGGAGCTGTGGCTTCTTGATCTGAATCTCTCCGGAGAGAGGAGGTCCACAGGGCCTCTGGCAACAATGTCGAGGGCATTGTTGTTGGTAGCCAGTAGAATGTTTAGTTCATCAGACTCAAAGGGGGGGTTACTATGGTGCCACATACCTTGCCTACTGTTCTGGCTCACCTTATTCGCACTCCTGTTCCTTGAGGCAATCAGCCCAATCATCCCCACACCTCACCTTGTACTTCAGATCTTCATTGTTGCTATGATAGGTGAAGGTGGGTGAAGGTGTGGTAGGTAGGGAGACTTGTTTCCCATCCTCATTGGTGAGTGTGATGTCTCAGATCAGAGGGAATTGGAGCTGGGTATGGATCTCATGGAGCCGGTAATAGTTGTGAATGAAGGGAGTGGGATTGTTTAGATAGTTCTCCTGCCCATTGAGGGCGAAAGGGACTGGCGAGGTGATCAGCTGTCCATCAGATGGTAGAGGGAATGTAGGGAGTGTAATTGGCTTTACCTCCGGGCGGTCAACCGGAGGTAAAGTGACAGGGATGATGTAAGCTAGATAATGGGGATTCTTGACATTAGTGATGACATGTCAAATGGAAGCGAACTGCACAGAGTTCAAAACAAGGTAATCTGCAGAGCAGTTGCCAAATGGGGCGTTGATCAGTGTGGGCGAGGCTGCCACATGCATGTTAGTGTAGTCCTGGCATTCCGGCACCTTGTCTCCAGGGATCAGTATGTCCGGGTTGGGCTGGAACATGGTAGAGTAGATTTTGTGTAATGGGGGAGTGGTGCTCATTGTTTCCCAATCATTGTAGTCAATTACTGGCCCATTAAATACACTTTCCAGCTTCATATACCTATTATCGATGGTAGTATCTACAGTAGGATTAGTGTCATACCAGGCGATGCACTTTCAGTGATCTCATGCTCAGGGTCTGACAGTGTGGGAGCCAGTGTCACACTCGTGTAGTTAACTAGTGGCGCTGGGCCTGTGGTGCAATCCCACAGGTTTGACACTCAGCTTAGAGGTGGTATCGGTGTCCTGGCACAGTTGCAATAGGGTCTCAAGAGTGAGGTCACTTTTGCCATTAATATGCTGGTACGTGAGAAAGGTCCTGTCCAGTCATTCCTCTATGGATGCAAGGTTCGTGTGCTGCCATTCCTGGCCCAATAGGATCATGGGCGGCATTGTCTTGGCTAACCAGAAGTCACCTTTAGTCACTACCCCACATATCTGTAGTTCTAGTTCCTCTATGTACCCAGTTAGTGTAGTTTTCCCACCACTAGCATCTGTCAATACTATGGATTTGCTAATGTTAGCTGGGACTCCTGTGAAGTATTGCTTTCCTTAGTAGATTTACTTCACTACCTGAGTCAATAATAGCTGTAATGTCACCATAGGTTGCTGTTATCCGAATTAATGGTGCACTCTCTTTCTCTCCCCTTTGAGGTATGACATGAGCATGGTGTGATGCTGCTTGTGGGAGTGCTGTAGTGCTTACCATCTTGGGTTTAAGCTGATCGATTGATAGTGAACTCAGGACTCGTGAGTTGGCAAGTACTTCACCATTTGTTAATCCTGATGATCCCTGTGTGAGGATCATTAGAGAGTGATAGTGGTGATCATCTAGTCTGTGTAGTACGTTCTATCTTGGGACTATTAGGCTGTTCTTGCTGTGTACTAGGAATGGTATTCTGGTATTTGTACCTTGACTCATTACCTCCTTGTTGTCGTTGTTTCCCCTTGGTGTCATCCCGCATTTCAACATCTCGAGTGACATGGCATGGGCCTGAGGTGTGTGCAGGGGGATGTGATAATGAAGGGTTATTCCTGGGGAAAATATGTACATTTTCCCTTCCTGGTGAAGGATTCTTGTGAATGGTCTTATATACAGTATAGGTAGGGTGCAATTATAGCATTAGGAGGTTCTGTATTGTGTTGTAGGATCTTGGATGGTCCAGGCTTGGGTTCATTGGAGGACTTGATGAGTACTACCCTATTTCGAGGTGGCTTGTATGCTGGTTTATTCTCATTACCAGCTTCTACCACTCGCTTCTTTGCTAGAGGCATGTATACTTCTTCCATAACCTGGTGACATCGCTTTGTAGTGTCTTCTGTACATTCAACTGCATAGGCATGGGCAGGGGTTGTACTGTAGTAGGACTCATTATCAGAGTTATCTTCATGCTCAGTACTTATGTAGCCATCATTGGTTGGCAGATCCTCTTGGTCAGTATCAAGATTGCTTTTGTCATCGTCTATTTCAGGTATGACATAGTATGCTGAATCTCATCTGTGGTAGATCTTGTCAACTGTGACAAGCTGGCTGGCCTTAGTATGTGGGTCTTCTGCAGTCCCGACTTTCTCATAAGGTATGGTAGCATTCCCAATGTAGGGGTTCTTTACTTCCTTTGAAGCAGAGCCTATTGTCAGCATTGTAGTGAATCTCATGTCTGGTAAGTAGTTCACATAGGGTAGAGCAATTCCTTGTCTGATGGTCAGTTGATGCACATCCCTTACATGTGGAGAAAGGGAGGTCCTTTAGCTTGATGCCTGAATTGTTCCCATCTCCAGTGGAGATAGATAGGTTGAGTCTTATCAAGCTTGGACTTCTGAATAGTCTGAGTACTTCCTTTAAGAACAGGATGTGCAAAGATCTTTTCAACAACTGGATTGATGACCATGGCTTAGAAGTAAGCTAAGGCATAAGCAGGCTCATGAATGCTAAGCTTGCTCATTTTCATGACTAGATCATCTATGGATTCATCAGTGACAGTCCCTTTTGACTTGGATTTTGACTTGCCCCATCAGTCTTGGATGACTTGGGGCTTTAAAGGGTCACATGTCTTAGGTCGATCTTTAGATCTTTCCTTGGATGTGGATCTAGACTTTTCCTTAGATTTGTCCTTGTGGATATGCTTCTTGTGTGACTTGTGTCTAGAAGGGTAGAAGTCATATCCACTGTCACTGAGGGTGTCAGAATCATAGTCATCATCAAAGAGGTCATCATCGTCAGAGTCTAGGTCAGAGTCATAGTCATCTTCATCAAGACCTCGGTTTTGTGACCGCTTGGCATCAAAGCATTGTCTATGGAGTAGAGTATCCATCACACTGCTAATGTCTTTTATGGGGAAGGGTTTGGAGATGTCCCGTGTAGTGTTCCCAGTTAGCAGGTGGGTTTCTACCTTGTCTCTTATGTTCTTTGATAGTCCTAACCATAGGTAGGTTTCATATTCATTATCAGTAATGATGCTTTGATCTTTGTGTAACGTCTTACATATTTGCACCATTGTGCCATGGTCCTCATGGGCTTTTGAGCATATCTCTTAGTGAAGTATTGTAGGTCACCTAGATTGTAATGGGTGATCTCGCGATCAGCATTGTAGTGTTTATAGAGTTTCTCCTTAAGTTCTTCCCAGTCTTGAATGCAGGGAGGACTTGAATAAAGTCCCTGACATTCTTCTCACAGTAGTCTAGGATGCTTTGACATATGTCTGCATCAGTGGTAACATTGCATTGTTTACAAAGGCACTTATAGTGATGAACAAAAGATTTGACCTTCCAGTATTGACCTTTGAATTTCTCTGGGGCATCATGTGCAAGTCGTTAAAATCATGTTCAAGTGAATGTGGGATCATGTCAAAAGTATGGAAGTCCTTCCATGAAAATATATCCATACTCACAAAGGATACATTGCTTTCCATTCTTTCAATGGGTCATTTTTCATTTATTTGTCTGTCCCAGGAATCTGGACTCTTCAGAACTTGAGAATAAACCATTTGGATGCCCTCAAATTGAATAATACTTGTTTCAATGTGCAAGTTATTGGGGCATGTATATATGTGCCCTGCTTCATTCTTTAAACAAGTCTTCACCAATTTAACTCTTTTATTTGAACAACTTGAACATTGTCAAGTTCTTAGTTGTGCCTTGACTAAGAATGCTGAGATCTGGTAGGTGTATGTCCATCACCAGCTTATAGTCAGATTGGGCCTGGAGAAAAGATTGAAGAGTTCCCTAGCATCCATTCATCTTTCCCTGACTAATGACATCCCTAGTGTTCCTCAGGTCAAGGTTAATAATGCCTCTGCCTCACTCAACATGACACTGGAACATCCTGGATCTTTGATTGATCATCCTTCCCCTTTCACTCATAGAATCAACTCTTTGGGACAATCATCTAGATCCCTTTTACAGTCTTCCTGGTAATCTTATTATAATAGGCTTGATGGCATCACTGCTTTTGTGCCATTTTCTTCCCAACAACCCTTATGTCATACCCCTATTGCAGACCCAATCACCATTTTTTTACTGAGAGCACGTTCACTTTCAAAGGCCCACAAGAAAACAACTCTTTTTAGATTTCTCCAGGAATGCAAAGGAAAATGTGTGCTGCATAACATTGTCAATGGCAATGCATTCCACAAACCTTTTGCTTATTATGCATGGTTGACCTTTCATACTTCCTATAATTTGTTCCATTCATGGATCTGGTTCATTGTTAAGGATGTATGCTACATATTACTGTAACATCCCACCCCTTTTGCTCAAAAAATGATGATCCTTCCTGCAAGTTCAATGATATCCTAAAGCCCTTGTTCTGGCTGCTTTATTCCATCCTATCTCTGAGAGGTGTTGTCATGAATCAAGCAGGCATTGATCTGGGACATTTTTGTTGCTCTCAGAACTATGCTGTATGATTACTAGGAGAGGCCTGTCCTGGTAGTCATTCCTTGATCAACTTGTGGGAGGTGTGTCATGCCTACATATACTTGCTTGTTTATAACAGGTCAGTTGCCTTTCCTTGTATTGCATTCTATAATGACTGATGTTGTTATAGGCTTCCTCAAATAACCCTCAATAATGGATTCTCCCTAAAAGAATTTATGACAAAGTTTACAATTATAGAAATGAACTTTTGTAACTATAAGAATTGAAGTGATTGGCTAGACAGCAATGTGGCTATGCAACTTACATTCATGATCAATGCTGACCTGTGTATCCCAGTGGATTTAAAATATTTATCTCAAAATGTATATAAATGCATCTTGTTCTTGAATCTTGGTCATTCCTGTTCCCTCTTCCTCTCACCTTTGTATAGCCATGTAAGCCTTTTACTACATTAAGTTTATTCACTCATAATACTCATTGCCTGTCCAGGGATAGTTCCTTTATAATCCCTTCCATTTTGCTTTCTTGCCACTTTACTGAGCTCTGTGCTGCTGTGAATGAAGTAGAAGAAATTGTCAAAAAGGTCAAGACTCCAATCCATGTCATTGGAATTTCTCTATCACAGATTCACCAACTGATGGAAAATTTTGCATCTGTACATATGGTGTATCCTTGATTCAAAGTAGACTATATATGTTTTTAAAAACCCAATGTTGCTCCCCTATTTCCTTTGCATCATCAATCTTGTCAAATCGACAGTTCTAACCCTCTCTATCCACCTCTCTTTCTCACTCTTTTGTTTGCCCCCTTAGTTTCTTTCCAAATATGGGATATTTTGTGCCTCATTCTCACTCATTTTCTCAGCAACCATTTGTTCCTGTTTATGCAGTGTGAATGCCATATAGCTCAGCCATCCTATTTTAACCCAGTGTCTTCCCTCTTCACCCCAATTTCTTCTCTGTAATGATGTGAGCATTGTCCCTTCTCTCCCTTTCATTCACTCTGATGTTAATACTTTTGAAATGATATGTACATCATCAAATCACATGGCTTAATGCATTGCACTATCATCATCATCATGATTAGTGTTGTGATCAGTGCTTAGAGTTATCAGTAATATTATCACATCATTGATTGTACAAATCTGCAGATCCCTACAATATGTATCTATAACCCTCTGCTCAACCTGTGAATACACCAGTCTCCCATGAATGTCTTCTTTGGATGAACTAGCATAACTGTTCCAGTTCACTCACATCATCTGTTGAATTATCCTACTTGTTTCATTTTGTGTATATATCTTTCACCTCTTTTGTTCTCCACATCCACCCTCTTTCTTTTTCACTTACTATCATGTTTCTCTTGTCACACTTCCAAATTTGTTTACCCATACTCATTTTCATTACTGTACAATCATCTACAATGCCCAAGGTAAGTTGATGACTTAGATTGATATGATACAACTAATGTCCTTTCTCAGCATCAAAATAGCTTGACTGCCAATAGGAGAGTATATGGATGTAAGATGAAAAGACTCTGGACATATGTAAATAAATATACTATGAATTTTATTTTACTGATCTTAATTCTAGTGATCTAGTGGCTCTTAAGGCATTTAAAAAGAAGAAATGGATATCACAAAGAGCTAATCAAAATATCATAGGACAGAATTGACCACTAACAATCTAAATGCCAAAGCCAGACCCTCCTCTACTCCACATACATTCCAGGCTATTATATCTTTCTGGTCTCTGACTTTCATTTCTCATCCTATTTAATAACTTGATCTTGTTTCTAATGTCTGTGAAATCCAAGTTTCTAAGTGTGCAACAGTCCAATATTGAATGGCCCAGCAGACTCAGAACAATCACTTCTACTTTGGAATAGGATAACATGAATCTTCTTGAATTTGATGAAGAGTATGATCATCACATCACTTCCTTTCTGCAGGCCATTCTGGATATGTCGATTGAATTAGAGATGTTTTGTAACAATTGATAGAGAACAATTTTATTTGCTGACAGCATAAAAACAAAAGTGCTCTAGTTCATAAAATGACTTTAAATTTGATATTAGTTTGGAAAGTATTCAAGATTTGATTTTAATTTTTTTTTTAAATATATGAACACAAAATGAATTATTAATTGAGAAGAATAAACTATTGATAATATTAGTTAAATAAATAAAAATAGAAACAATAAAAACTTTATTTATTTGAATTTGATATGTATGTTATTTTGAATTCAAATTAATTTTTATTAGTTTTATTCTTTTTATTATTTCCTAATTTATTTCATAAATATTGATTTCAATTTCTAATTCTATTTTAGATGTTTAAAATTTAATTAAATAGAAATGATATTTAGAAATTAAAATAAAATTTAGAATTTATCCATTTTAGCAACTTAAAATGTATATTAAAAAATGAAAAACTTAGATTACAAACCACTTCCACCTTGACATAAAACCATATCATCTCAACCACTTTTCTTTCCAGCAATGCAACTACATTCAAGAACATATTCATCATATGTGCTCATACTACTCTATCATCAATTCACACTTGCACTTCTGCTTCACCATGGCCTGAAACTACAGATCAAGCCATACAAGATCTGGGCAGTTCTCATTCAGAACTTTCTTCATATCAACAGTCTCTAAAAGAACTATATCATCAAATTAAATGACTTGAACACAATTGATGCTTAAATGCTCTTGAACATTATCAACAAATACATTGTTACAAAGACACTGGTCAAATATCATAAACCCAGCCATGTGACTCTAGTAAACATTAGTGAGTCCCCCTGTCTTTACTACCCACAAGGAATTGACTTGCTATCATTATCCAAAGATTGGATTGAATATATGGACATGCTTCAGAACCACTGAAAGTGGTCTGGAGCCCCTCTATGACTATGTGATTCCATGTCTCTAGATATTATGCAGAAGATTCTAGCATAGGCATGAATTTGATACAGTAACAGCAATCAACCAACCATATGTGAGTGCTGACCTGATCATTGCCAGATTTTGCTAACAGCATAGTGGACCCATACACTTCAATGTGGAATCAGATTGGGTGGGATCCTATAACCCATTCAACTCAGAGATAGATGACATAGTGTTTATTAACAGGGATAAGGGGGAAAGGGATAAGTAGAAGGATAAGGACAAGAATGAGAATGAGAACAAGGAGGAAGATGAGTAAAAGGATGAAAATGAAGATGAAAATGAAGATGAGGACAACAAGGAAGAGCTAGAGGACAACAAGAAGAAATATAAGGAGGACAAATGCTCATGCATTCTAGTAAGTTTAGCCATTCAACTGGAATGCCTTGAGATTGAATAATAAATACACTAGCACAAAGAGCCCCATCCACCACAACACCCAAGGTCCAGGTGATCACAAGCAAACCACAAACATGTGAGTGACATGGAACTGGTGTGTCTTTTAAGGCCACTGCTGCAGATCTCTCATTAATGCTGAACTTGCCAGTTTATAAATAACCTGTAGCAATCTATCTCCCAGAAGTGTGAGTGTTCTGATAGTAGTGAGTCTTTTTCTTTTCACACACATGGTATGCTTAATATCTTTTTTAAAGGTTGCCACTACCAAATCCCCACCTAAAAAAGAAACAAGATAAAGGAAAACAGATACTTGTGTTGGATTTACAAGCATGGGTGCAACGTGACTTGTATCAGATGACCTGTTCCAGTTTCACTCATTTATCCATTCTAACTACAATACTTTTGTTTAGTGGGTGCTGGAGCCATTCTAATGCCTGAACTGACTCAAGTGTGCCCTTGTATGGGCAGTACCATGTTTTGTGTTTTCTAGCCATTGTTCCATCCTACAGTTCACTTCTCTCCAACATAAAATAATCATCAGCTGTAACCTGTTCATTCTAGACCATTAAACCTGACTGAACCCTGGTTATTGTTACGTTGGTCATTCGTTGGTGGACGAACACTCGAGAGTTTGCTCTTGTCTCGAGGGAGGTACTCACGAAGAGACACAACGTCCTCGAAGACTTGAGTACTGGGTCAAAGTATATAGTCGATCGGACTACCAGGGTCAAGGGTTCTGGTCGAACGGACCAGCAAGGTCAGAGGTTCTAGTCAATCGGACTAGTGAGGTCAAGGAGACAAGTCAATCGGACTTGGATACGAGACCGAATGTAGAATTCAGAAGATCAAGTATGAAGAATACAAAAGGTTCTACGAGTCTTTTATAGTGTTGAACTATGGAGACATGTAATCATAGAACAGCGGAGAACATCGGAGAACAAACGGAAAATGAGTAATAGGGACCACGTAATCAGTACGAGAGAACTGATTAGAGGAGGGCGTGTCTGATGGAAGCATATCAAGACTAAGAGCTAATGAGTCAGATCCCCTTCCAAGAGGAACAGAAGTCCGAAGCGAACGGCTTGGGGATTAGTTACAGTTCAACGAAATAAGCATAGAGTGGACCAAGGATAACAAGAAAGTGATCCGTCCTAGCAGAGTATATCCCCCATATCGCGGTAGGGGATTGGTAGTCAACGGATAAGAGTAGAACGGAAGAAAATAGTAGGCTGATTGTAACATTACCCCCTTCATATATTCGAGTCCCTGACTCGACCAATGTCGACTCTTGCCTAAGAATTTGTTCCGGAAGAAGAAGCCATGGGTCCTCTGAAGATGCGAGTTGCCTGTTCTGGCGTAAAGTGCTGAAAAGGACAGTCATCGATGATGTGGCCAGCGGTACTACAACCTGCACAATGTCGGTTTGGACAAAATCTCTCGGTATGACCCCAGAGTAGACAAAAGCTGCATTGGCTCCTGAGGCAAAGACGCTGAGGATGTCCTGGTGTGGAGACGTGGCAATGTGGGCAGATGTAGTCGGGGCAGTCCTCTTGGTAGTGACCAAGACGGTGGCAACAAAAACACTCGGTGAGGGCGGATGCGGGTCGGTTGGGGAGTGAGTTCGGCATGACGCAAGTAGGGGACGTCAAAACCTCTCTTCTGTCAACCATGACGTGAAAGGACCAAGACCGTTTGCGGGCGATTGGGTCAAACCCAAACTCTTCGAGCTCTACAGCGGTTTCTTCGGAAATGGTGGAGGAGGGTGGCGAGGACGGAGGAGTAGACAAGCGGTCTATCAAGGTGGGAGCGGGGACGGGAGGCAGTACGGGAAGAACTGGTGGTTCGGGAATCCCTAAGTCTATGCTGGTAAGGTAACGATCTTGTTTCTATTGTGTCATGGATAGGTATATCCGTCGGAAAGTGGGGTAAATGGTAGATGGGGGAAGACACTCAATGAAGGTGGAGAACCCCTGGATATGAAGTATAGACAGGACGTGATCATGGAGGCCAGCAAGAACTAGATGCATAGGAACGCCAAACGTGGCAGGGACATCGGTGGGAGCTACTTCACGGTGGAATCGCTGTACTCTAGCGATATCATGGAAAAGGCGAACGAGCTCTTGGCAGGTTGTGTCTTCTGCCCATAGGGGGAGTTCTTCTACCATGCAAAGGATATGAGGTTCTGTTAGAACAGCAGCGTAAAGCAAACGGGCGTAATGCACGGGTAAGAATGTAGGAAATACAGGTCTGAAACGTAAGGGAGAAGAAGAAGGAGTGGATAAAGACGA
The DNA here is from genome assembly GCA_038091275.1 of Tylopilus subfusipes. Classification (NCBI taxonomy): domain Eukaryota; kingdom Fungi; phylum Basidiomycota; class Agaricomycetes; order Boletales; family Boletaceae; genus Tylopilus; species Tylopilus subfusipes. The sequence goes on along the minus strand of JBBPOB010000397.1, from coordinate 4,462 downwards.
GGATGAGACAGAGGAGGAGAGGAAAGACATGACAGGCTGTTTCAGCGACAAAACGGTAGGGCATGTACAGGGGGGTACTTCACGTAGAGACACCACTTCCTGTGAGTGTTTTAGGTGGAAAAGTCACAGATGGTGCGTCCATTTATAAGTGGTGAGAATGGTGGGAGTGTGGCATAAGTTGGATTCGGGTTCCCATGTATTCTCGGAACTTGGGTAACCCTTCCATGCGACCAGGTACTTGCGATTTCTGATGGTACCTCGATGAGTTACAATCTTGTCGACTTCGTATTCTTCTTCGGCATCAATTAGGTCAGGTGGGGGTAATGAGAAGTTGGGACCATGCGTCGACGTTTCCCAGTAAAGTGATAAGAGAGTGGCGTGGAATGCATTGTGAATTTTCCATGTGGGGGGAAGTCGAAGTTCATAGACGAGCGGAGATAAGACTCGGTTGATCTCGAACGGGCCAAATCGTTTAGGCATTAATTTCCTGGAAGGGTAGTGAAGGCGGAGATTAGTTGCTTCTAACCACACCTTAGTTCCGACTTTCCAGGAAGGGAAGGTTTTAGCGGAGCGGCTAGCCATGACCTGACGAGCAGATTCATGTGCAGCAAGAGCTTCTTTCCGTGCTTCTTCCAGAAGATGGAGACGTTGTTCGAGAGCAGGAATAAAGGTTTTCCCAAGAGGAGGGTAGGATCTGGGTTCATATCCCAGAAGGAGTGAGAACGGTGATGTTTTGGTGGAGCTATGAGGGACGGAGTTGTGATGGAACTCAGCAGTGGAAAGGAAATCAACCCATTTCTGGGCATTGTTGTTACAGAAGATCCGGAGATAGGTTTCGATTTCTTGATTGGTTTGTTCCGTTTGTCCATCAGTCTGTGGGTGATATGCAGTGGATAGTCGAACATTGTATTTCAGTAGTCTGGCGAGTTCTCTTGCGAAGGCGGATGCAAACTGGGGGCCTCTGTCAGATATAACTGAGTCATGTAGGCCGAATCTTTTGAAGACATTCTGGAAAAACAATTTTGCTACTCCCGCGGCGTCGATCATTTTAGTACAAGGGATGAGAATTACCCCCTTCGTAAGGCCATGGTCGACCATGACCATTAACGAGTCAAGGCCCTGGGTTGAGGGTAAGTCAGTGACGAGGTCTACCGAGATCTGTTTGAATGGGAGAGAGGTAGCCGAAGGAATGGGTGAAATGGGCGGACGGGTTGGATGGGTATTGACTTTGTTTTGTTGGCAAACTGCGCAACCTGTAATATAATTGTTGACAAAAGTGGACAATCCTGGCCACCAGAAGTCTCGTTCAAGGATGGTTTTGGTGCGGAATCGTCCAGCGTGACCCGAGGTTGGGGAGCTGTGTATCGATTGGACGAGGGAATGTCTGGCAGATGGGGGAATGTAGAGACGATTTTTAAAATAGAGATGTCCGTTGTCAAAGGACCAATCCTGTAAAGAAGAGTGGGAAAAGAGAGGTGTGTTTTCCTGTAGGCTTTTGATGGCGCGAAGAACTAGTGGGTCACAAGTGGAGGATGAAGAAATATGGCGTGCGAGAGAGATGTCGAGGGCGTTGATTACAATGGGGTTGGGGCAAATGGCGACATCAAGGTTATCGTCTGCGGTGTCAATGAAATCATGACGAGAGAGAGCATCCGCAGGGGCCATACGCGTTCCGGGAGAAATACTCCATTGAATATTGAAGTCTTGTAACCACAAACATCAGCAGGCTTGTCGCCGAGAAAGTTTCTGAGGGTCTTTGATGTAGGAAAGGTTCTTATGGTCGGTGACGATGGTGACGGGGTGAGTTGTGCCAACTAGGTATTGGCGCCATTTGGTGAGGGCAAGGATGACAGCTAACAGTTCTCTGTCATAGATGTCATAGTTTCGTTCTGCAGAAGCAAAGGTCTTAGAGAAGTATGCGCAAGGATGTAAATCGCCATTCTCATCATGTTGCATGAGGACTACGCCAGCGGCAAGAAGTGAGGCATCCGTCATCACGGTGAAGGGTTTAGTAACATCGGGAATACGAAGTACAGGGGCAGAGGAGAATATTGCTTTGAGTTTATCGAAAGCTTTTTGTTGCAGCGGGGTCCATACCCACGGTTCATTCTTTCGTGTAAGAAGATTAAGTGGGGCAACGATGTTGGAGAAGTTGGGAACGAACTTTCGATAGAAGTTAGCAAAACCTGTGAATAAGTGGACAGCTTTAACCGAGGTGGGGGGTTTCCAGTCTTGAATCATGGTGAGTTTTCCAGTGTCCATCTCGATTTTTCCTTGCCCAATAATCATCCCAAGAAATTCCATCTTGGGGGCGTCGAAGATGCATTTTGACAGTTTGAGGGTGAGGTTGTGTTCTCGTAGTCTCGTGAGGACACGGCAGGTTTGTTCATGGTGAAGGGGTAAGTCATTTTTGGTGTGAATGCCAAGGTCATCCATGTAGATATGAAGCCATCGTTCGGCAATCATATCCACGAAGATATGATTCATAAAGGCTTGGAATGTGGGGGGTGCGTTACAGAAGCCAAAGAACATGACGGTGGCTAAAGCCCAAGCAAGCACTACCCCCAACTGCATTGTATGTCCTCTCTCCTTATACATGAGTGCTAGTTCAAATAGGAGCAGTACCTATTGTACAATGAACAGATTCGTCAAGTCTCATACAGGCTTGTCACAGGATGGAAAAGGGTAAACTAGCTGTCCAACACACTAAGTGTAGCATATGTCAACAGCTTTGACCTATGTCAGCATCAGTGGTAACATTGCATTATTTACAAAGGCGCTTATAGTAACGAACAAAAGATTTGACCTTCCAGTATTGACCTTTGAATTTCTCTGGAGCATCATGGCTTCTGGGTTCAGGAAGGTATGTAGAATGTATACCAGTCATAGTGGGTAGTAGATAGTAGCAGAGAGTTGCTTAGTATAGTGAGAATAGTTTATGATTTGTGTTAATAGCAATGGTGATAGAGTTGAGTAGTGTTTATTAAAGCCAACCCCTCATGGTGGGCTGCAGTTGTTTTATCTTTGTCCTTGTTTGTGACTGCACAGAAGGCATAACCCTCATTATTCTCTTGTTAGATCTCCCACCATAGGGAATCTTCAAATGGCTGCCGATGCAGCCCAGTTGTAAAGTGAGCTGCTGCTCAAGGGGGAATATCTTCATCCCCATAACCTTTGCAAATGTGGGGCTTATGAAATTACTGGTGCTACCAGTGTCTATCATGATGTATGCCCTACATCCATTGACCTTGCTCTTGATGGTTGCACATTGGTGCATCTCTGGTGTGATTCGAGGGCAAGTGCTCTTAGCAGAAATCTCTACTGTTGGTTTTGCATGCATCACATATTGGAATGCTTTCAATCCACTTAGGGTTTTAACTTCCCCTACCAAGTGGATCACAGCCATTCGAATGGCTGGGTGATCTGCAGAACTCTTATGGTTAATTGAGATTCTGCCGTGTGGTGTAATAACCACTACATCATCATCATATACTGTTGAACAATATTACTTCTTGGCAGACTGAAGAATAGCGTATGGTTGATGTTTGATAGTTCCCTGATTGTGCATTCTGAGAGCTCATCTAAGAACCTATTGCAGTTCATTATGTGAGTGCACTCACCCATGTTCTCAGACACCCTCTTTATTGCCCTTGTAGTTTTAATTACACAGGTAGCTGGCATGTGCAGTGCACTATGGACATGGTAGATGTTCATACAGTGTTCTTCAGCTTGAGCTTGTTTGCTCTCATCCCACCTGTGGTCATATTCTCGTCTTGTGAATTGTTGTGGGTATTGCTGTGCAGCTGTTAAAGATGGTGTACCACAATCGCATGTTGCAAGACATGCTCAACTCATGCATTGCAATCTGGGCAAGTATTGCCCTGGTGAATTGTGCCGTATATTGGAGACCAGGTCCACTTAGGGGTTGTCATACCTGATGATTCTTCCATTGTCATTTTGACTTCAGAGCTGTCATAGTTCAAATTTCCTAAGAGTTCAGGGTTGGGGTGATTCTCAATCTTCCCTTCCCTGTTCCTAGCTGAGTGTCAATCTTGACCTTGTGCTGGTTAATTTGGAGTCCTGCATGTTGCTCCCTCTGATCTTGGAGGTCCTTGATGAGAGTCTTTATGCTTTCTTCTAGTTCACCATCAGGTTGTCTGGCCCTGTGCAGAAATGCCATGGCTTTTACTAGGAGGTTTAACCTCTCCTTCTTGACAATTCTCAGATGGTGAGTCATTATATGACATGCCATGTGCAGGCATTTGTCTGTGGAACCATGTGGTTCCTGGCATGTCCTTGTCCCTATTACGATTTCTCTTCCTTTTCTTGTACTACGGCTCGTTGTCTTGACTTTCGCTGACATGTATTACTAATCCTGATCCTCTTTTGGATACAGGATCTCACCTTCCCATTGGAAGCTCATACAAGTGGTACGACTTCCCATTCCTCATTTCTCATTGGC
>JBBPOB010000396.1:0-17566 GCA_038091275.1 Tylopilus subfusipes | reverse complement strand
CCGTTTGTCCTTTCGTGATCCTGTCTTCGTCGCCTCCATCACCATCCGTTTCCATAGCGTGGGTATCCTTAGCCGAGCCACCGCCGTGCATCGCACGCTCAAGCACTTCGTCGAAGTCCGTGGCGTCGACATTCATCCACTCATCTGAATCCTCCACTTGCGCTACATCAGCATCCGAATGCGTTTCCGGAGCACGGGAAAGTGCAGCATTGAACAAAGCCGCAAACGACGGCCTTGACATACCGCTGCCGAAGAGTGGTTCGATCAATCAAGGGCACGATACTCACAAAAACGTGAACGCACTCTTCTCGTCGAATCTCGACATAAGTGTCAGCTGCCTTGTTCTCAAGCTCGTTCCACAGCTGGGAACCCTCGATTTCGTCGCAGAAGTATCCAATAGTGACGAGACGGGTCAAATATGCCTTGTAATCTGGTGAACGGCGAAGGGCATCTTTACGAGCTTCAGTCTGGCGGGGTGAGATACATGAAGAACACGAAGGTAAAAGGCGCTTACAGAGGAACTCAGTGCTTCCGTGGTTGACTTCACCGCGTCTGCGCGATTTTTGGATTCTTGAAACAACATCTCGAATCCGCAAGCCTGAAAATTCCGCATGAATGGCCAAGTTAATCAACCAAGCAGAATGACTGACCAATTTCATACCGATATCTCGCCAACGCCAGGCAGCCGAACCTTCTCTCTCCTTAAAGCCACCAAAAATCTTTGGTGGATAGAACTTTTGGCCCAACAACTGGGCATAAGCTGTCCGCGTCATTTTGACACTACTCAAGACGCCCGGACGTGGCGGAAAACGTGCCATTTTGTGAGCAGCCTATGACCATCCGTCAAGACATGCCCGCCAAACTAGTGCGTGCACTCACGCGAAGTTGAATTGCATCGCGAGTATAGAATGTCTCGATGGGTTTTTGAATTAACGACCGATCGACGGTGAGGGCACGAGCAATGTCGATAGGGAGGTAGGCCATGGTAGTATGCACGTGGTTGCGCGCAGCACCCGGATAACCAGATATCCTCTGCCATACGATGTCCTCGACCGCTTTCGGAGCGAGCGTATCGATGGATGCGTCGCGCACAAGAGGAAGCGCGTCTTCGATAGCAATGTATTCATCCTCTTCGTCAGCAGCAAAGTGGTATTCGTCTTCATGTTCCCTCCCGCCAGAAATGCGTGGACGCTTCCCTGACTTACTAGGGGGAGAAACGTGAGAGAGGGGGATTAGATGTAAGCGGCCACTGTGTATCCACACCTGCAGCGTAAGAGTGAAGGGGGGTCATTGAGCTGATAATTCTCACCATTTACAGGGGAGGAGGAGTGCGCACCCTGTTGATCGCGTTTGGGGGGTTCACCCAGCGAGGCAGGGACTCGGCTGCCTCGATGAGCAAGAACTCGCCATCCGAGTCAGAAGCACTGGTGTAGATTGGATTAGTGGAGGAAGACATGGACAGTGCACGAGCAGACCTAATGACGACGTCCCACCGCTTGGAGATCTCTCTAAGGAGCCAGACGGCACACCACTCATCGTCGACGGCATCGCCGACGCGCATGCGACCCTCGAGAATATTCTTGTCCTCGCCACGGCGGGCGCCTGGACCTGGCGCCATCTTGAGCTGAAAGGGGTCGCGATGCCAGAGCAAGTCAGGGAGGAGTGTTGGGATGAGATCGGTAATGCACGCTGCGAGGGACGTGCAAGAGGCGTTGTCTGCGAAGGCAGACGGGGGGTAGAGTACATAAAGCAGGGTGTCTTCAGAGATGGACGGGCTGCGGTTGAAGATGTCCATCGTCGTGGTCGTGGTCGGCGACGTCGGCGACGGTGGCCGGTGACCCCTACAAGTTGGCTGTTGCCATTCGTGGCTCCGGTTCGGTATGGCAGCGCACACATCCTTCAAGGACAGAACGTTGATCGCTGTCATCGGCGACGAAGTCTGTAGTCCACCCTTGTCTCGTCCGTCTGCTCAAACCCTATACAGGACTCGATCACTGGTCTATTGCTAGCCGGCGTCGGCCACATCAACGAGCATCAGAAAAAGAACTTTCTCGTCGTCGACTCCAGTGCGCTCGCCAGTGCACCTCCCCGTTCTCTCTAACGCTCCCCCAGAGACCCAGATATCAACCATCGAGGCGGCCTTTCAGGAATTCACGGAACGCAAGGATGTAGCAATCCTGCTCATCAACCAGCATGTGCGTCTCCTTCGTCAATGTATGGGACAATGCTTATGAGATTCATTCTAATTAATCTAGATTGCAGAAAAGATCAGGCCGACAGTCGACCGGTACCAGCAGGCTTTCCCTACCCTCCTCGAGATCCCATCCAAGGATCACCCATACGGTACACCGCCTTCCACTTGCTTCAGCTGCCCATACCGTATACTTTTCATTCACAACACCCTTTCACAGACCCTGAGAAAGACTCCGTCTTGAAACGCGTCCAGAAGCTTTTCGGAGAATAGTACATATCGTTCAATGTACCTCATCATCACCCACGCCTACGGATGGTGCATTCCCTTCATGGTTGCTGACTTGTCACGCTGGCTGAGACCATGCTGGGTTTCATTGTGATAATATGCATTACATCGGTGCACGGAGACTATATCCGAACACGGTGCCGATCGTGCTCCAGTGTGTTCCTCCTCAACCCTTGAGGTGGACGTACGGCACCAGCACGTGTATTCAAGATGAATGAAACCGCATAATAGGCTCGTTCTCGCGAACGCCTGGTGTCCGCTCGACAAATACCCTGATCGGCTTGCGGCTTTCCGAGTCTGTCAACCAGTCAAATTAGGGTGGGCCGAACCGCATCGGGCGGGCCAGGTATGTCTCTGATGGAAGCAAACGAGATACGCACTCGGTATGTCAATAAGGAGGTACCGGAACATGAAGCATCCTTCATCGTTCTGTTATATCATGCTGTTAGTATGCAATCCACCTGTGCACTCCCACCAGATGAAGACATGAGTGCGGGCATAGTACACGGAACGTATAGCACGGCGAGTACCCATGCGGCACTCCATGTGCCTACCCTGGCCAAGCTGACAGCTAAAGAATCTTTCAACGCACCCTCATGAGATCTGCATGCACTTCTCCCTCCGTCCATGTTATTCCTACACCATGCCTGTCTCCGTCGTGTGATCTCCGCCCGCGGAGGCCGGAAAAAAGGCCAGTTAGTCCCAGCCAGGAGTGTTCCTTGGTTCTGTCCTGGTCATTACTCATCTCTTTGGCCGTCGCCGCTGGTGGCATCGCAGAAGGGACAGCGTCTCCTCTGAGATACTTGAAAGCATTCCTTGCTGAGTCGATAAAGGGGGACATTTTCTCTTTGACGTCTTCAAAAGTCAAGGAAACCAGCGATTCGCCATAGCTAGCCCACTGCCTGTCTTTCTCATCTTCCGTTGGTAGTGACGCTGCAGGCGAACCTTGAACGTAAAAGTGTAACAGCATGTGTTCACGGCCGGAAGAGTCGACGGCTATTTGTGATGCGACATGTCGATGACGATGACGCGGACGGACAGAAGAGGGCGGGTTATTATGGAAAACCAGGGGGGTATGAAGGTACTTGGCAACCTACCGCCCGATTAATCAACAACCGTTCTCTCTCTCGAAGGTGGACGACTTACTCGAGGGGAGGTTTTGATTCGCTCACAGGCGTCGTTATAGAGCACTGTGGGGGAGTTCTTTGAAAAGAGCTCCGAAGTAAGTGCGTAGACGAGCACGGCGGACAGTCCAGCACCCAGCAGTATCACCGTTAAGTTGGTAGTACGTTGAGTCGTGCGTAACACTAGAGCACACTATCATCGACGACACGGACGGCGTAAAGGGGTGTCGACTTGCCCTTGCCACCGACACTGAGCTCTGACCATTTCTTAGCCTTCTCCCCGCGCTTCAGGGTTGCCTGTGAGATACCGAGTTGAAATGGCCCAACCGAGTCTTCCTTGCCTGAGTGAGACGTTCTCTGCTTCTGGTCGAGGGCGGAAGTCAGCAGGGAAGATTGGGTACTTTGACTACTTGTGTATGTTCTGGAGGTGACCCAGTGAGTGAAAGAAAGCTCGTCTGCCGTGCGCGATGGGGGTGCGGATCTGCAGAGAGGCTGCGCGCCACGGAGGGTCCTCGATAAGCGGGCAAGGGAGATTGTAGACATCAACGTTGTAATACAAGCTCGCTCATTTCATCGACTATTTGGCGCTACCAAATGTGCGAAAGTTGCGTGTACAAAAATTGTATGTACGACTTTTTCCTCACGCCAGCAGCTTCAGTCGACGAGCAAGATTAAAAAATTCCCATTAGCCGACTCGAACGACTGACCTCGTCATTACTAGTGACGCGCTCTACCAACTGAGCTAAACGGGATGATTATGATAGAACCGTCCTAAACTATGCATGGCAAAAATGTCTTTTCCGCCATTCTTGCCGAGAAATCAATCATACAAACTAGCTTCCAATGCTGTCCAATCGCTCCTCAGTCGCCTTTTTCATCTGACTTGCGCGTTTAGAAGACCTCATTTTTTCCAGCAAGGAGTATGACTCACCGGTGGGCTAATCCCCTCTCCTTCAAAATATGCTAACACGAACTCTTCGGCGACCCAGTCACTCTCGACAGCACCCAAATCCGAAAACACTAAATTTCTTGGGCGAGCTGGGTCTCCGGTAGGTGCAGTGAGGTGAATGTCAAGGGAAGTGCCCTTTGAGAGTTTAGTATTGGGGAAGATCGATTTGAGTTTGCGGAGAGGAGACTGCACGGCGGTCTCTGTTTCAGCGGAAAGGGTTCCACGTGACTTGGCGAGTTGTAGACGTGCTGTCAAAGTACGCATAAAACCGTCACGCAAGTGGGTGTACGAGGTATTGCGTGTCGGTACTAAAGACAAGGATGTGTGGACAAACTAAGGGACAGACTCGGAATAATCTCACCGATGCGGAGGATGCATGACGTGTTTCGGACTATATAGTCGATTTTCTCTTCGGGTGTAGCACTGATGGGGATCTGTGCGGGTCAGTGTTGGTGTCAACGCAAGCGCGGAGAGACGGACTTTGAGTTTCGGGGCAGTGAGGTCAGCATAGAACCCGATGGAATAGACATTGATGCCAAGGAAAGAGACTGTGCGGACACCGACTCCCAGGAGAGAATGGGGAGGCAGCGGAAACCGGGAGGGGACGCGAAGTTGTTTCGGAAATTCGACGGAAGTGGCAGGATCGACTAGGGTCGGAGAAAGATGAGAGGAGTCGGGTGTCATCAGAGCGGGAGCTCACCTACGACGTCCTGCCTGGTGTTGTGGGGGGCATCGAGGTGGACGGGAGTGATGGCGTGGCGGAACGCGAACGCTGCAGAGAGCAGAGAGGCGATGCCATATATCACCGGTTTCGACCAGGCGCGGGGCTGGGCGGGGCGTGCTCGAGCGGACAAGGCGTGGCAGGCGAAGATGTGCGACATGATCGAGTGGGTTGGCCACGTGAGCTGGTAAGTAGCGTGTTTGCCCGCGTCACCAGCGCATACGCAATCAGCCTGCGGACGCGTCAGCGCCCCCCCATACACACATATATTAACTTACATCTTCGCTTTCGTCGTACGTCTCATCCCCTTGCATCCGACTTCTCACTGGCTTTCATCTGAACCCATCTCAATGGCAACCCTTGATCTTCTCCTACCCAGCATAATCGCCGACGTGGGCTCTGGTAACCTGTCTATCCAAAGCATCGAAATGGACGAGGACGACATCGACGTCCTTGATTCACCTGCCGAAGAGATCTCACCTCTTGTCCCAGACCAATCCCCTTATGACAAACAAAGAGCCAACCTTGCTGTCTATCTCGATGCTCTGCCCTACAAATGCGAGTCTCTCGAGGAGATGCAGCAGAAGCTAGAGCACATCATAGCAAAGCTCCTTATATGCGCCGAGTCCAAGAACTGGTCCGCCCTCACAACTTGGGATGCAATGCTACAATGGTATACTTCCAGCCCCTCCTCTCGTCCCCAGACATCTTATTTTTCTTCCCAGTTGGCTGCAGTTGCGCTACCCCATGACAACCTCTACTCGCTCCAAGCTTGTTAGGTTTTACTACGAGCTATGTCTCATCCCTGGTTTGGATGTCCGTGTCCTCCGAAGTTGGGCGGATATGATCTCTCGCCTCCTCGGCAGGTCCGGAAAACGCTGGCTTGAGTCAAAAGATCTACATCTCCCATGGCGGCCACTTTGGCAAGTCCTTTACAAGGAGCTTTTCCCAAAGAAGCGTCTTGGCCAGTCAACGTACGCAACATCCACACTTCTCTGCTCCGGTTTTATTAACATCCTTTTCCAGTCGTAACTTGAACAACATCTTGCTCTACGTCGCAGAAATTTGCAAACCGTACTTCACTGCTGACGACATCCCTGATATGCTAAGCACTTTCTTACCGATGATCACTCCCAACGTAAGTCCCGTTTCTTCTTTGTCACATGTCGTATGTACATGCTGAGCCCATGTAGACGACCCTCACCATGGTTCCGGTGCTGACTTCGTTCCTTCCTCCGTCTCATCCGCACCTCTACCTTCCCGTTATCTTTAAACTGTGGGAGGCATTCAATTCCTTTGCGATGGACGATCGCTTCCTTGAATTGGCTGGAGACTTGGCAGAAGAACATGTTGCAGGTAAAGCCGGTAAATTTGGTGAAGAAGGTGGGGCACAGTGGAAAGACGTTGGTATTTGGTCTGAGCAAGAATGGAATTTGCTGGCCAGCAAGGGATTTGAATCCATGTGTAGGCTACAACTACATGTCTGGCACGTCCACACTCCTCACACCCATCTCCAGATGTTCCTATAGGGAAATCCAGAGTGAGCAACTTTGACGCAGAGCTCCTCCGCGTGGCTCTTAACTTTATCACAGAATCCCAACTTGCCCTCTGCGCATGCGGATACATCGTCAATCCGCCAGGGATCCAAAATCAAGAAAACCATCAGTCGCATCAGTGAGTATGTTTAGAGGATGAGGTTCGCGTGCGTTGAGGCACTAACGTGGCCCCGATCTAGATGCTCTCGCTAAGCTGTTCGTCTTCTCCATGGCTGTTGATGGTCCTCTCCGTGGTGATTCTGCATCGGCAACACCATCTTCCCAAAGTGGACAGACAACATATCTCGCGGGTTCAAAAGCCATGGACACCTTAGATCGCCTGATTACTAGTACAGAGTCGTTTTTCCATCCGTCCAATCATGGTCATTGGACGGTGTTGGTGAGCAGGCTGTATGCTTCACACCATTTTTTCCTGAATTTGCGCGTGTAGCTTACGAGCTTCCTTCAACGCTTGACGGCCGAGTTTGCTGATCGTTGGTATGAGGAGCATTTACCTTCCTGTCGCACTCCGGTGGTAAGTATTCTATGTGGTACTTTGCAGTGTCGTTGCATTGATGGATTATACGAAGACGCGTCGTCTAACGACCGCAATTCGTCGAGCATTCGTCACCAGCCTCCTAACACCTGCTTTACTTGCAATGTTCTCGAAGGACCCTCTCTCTCTCGCTATGACACAAGGAGCTCTACGCGTAATGGCACAACTTGAGCCTACGTTGGTCATGCCAGAGCTACTTGAACGCGCCTACGGAGGGCTAGAAGTTGTCAACGAGACACACCGGACTACAGCCGTTCTTAAGATACTTTCTGGTACATCTCTCCCCTTGGTCTCCGAGAAGCTGTGGCGCCCTGGTCAAAAACACCTTCTACCGCTCCTTGAGTTGTGTATTCCGGGTATTGATTTGGTTCGTCATATTCCTCCTACCTCTGGGTTTATTTTTGACGTTCTCGGGTACAGAATGACCCCAACAAGACTATATGTGCGACATCATTTATTGTTAGTGCGATCCAGCATGTCAAGATTGGTGATATTTCTATGCATCAATCCGGGTTCGCGTTATCTGGCGACGCGCCTAGCGAAGACCTCATGGAGGTCGATAACGACGAAACTCAACTTCCTGAGGGCGTTGAGATGAGCCCATTCGTTGCTCTAAGCAGGGAAGAAGAGCGTACTCTTGTCCGTGAGAGTACTTCAGGTTTTGCAGGTACTTGTTCCATCTTTTATCAATGTTTGAAGACTCAGGGCGCAGATTGGGTGGCATCTCTCTTCCGGCGCATCCTCGCCCTGTACGAGAATCTCCCGGAAGAAGGAGGCCGAAAGAAGACGACAGGAGGTAAGACTGAGGAGGCAGTTTTGAAGTCTATAAAGAGCATGGCCGATGTCGTCTGTCTCCATCTATCCGATCAGCTTTTCGACCTCGTCCTCAACCTAGTTTATGATTATGCCACAACGAACGCAAAGTCAAACGCCGTGAGGGCATTCGGGCACCTCGTTGCATGTCTCGCGCGTGCAAAGCCTCAACAAACCATTGACAAGTTTTTACCTTTCTGTGTCTTGCAGATCCAAGAGGAACTGAAGCACGGGGCGTCCAGCGTTCGGACAACCTCGACGCATGAGAGTGTGCCCTCTGACACGACCCTCCACTGGAGTGAGCATCAACTTACGATCCTCATGATGATGCGCTAAGTTACCCGATTTACCACCTCAGATATGGCCATCCTCAGAGGATGCCTGGGATACGGCGGCCCTGCTGTGAGTTATGAGGAAGAGATCTCGAGATCAATTAGCTGACAACATTTCCTCAGCTATTAAAACACAAAGAGACAGTTATACGGCTTCTGTCACTCCTGCTCGAGAAGACTAAGGGCGAAAGAGGGTACTCAGGGACTGCCGCTTTAGTATCACGAGTGTTGCATACATTAACGGCAGTCTATCCGATCAACAATCATTTCGTCAATAGTGATCAATGGATGGATCCAGGTAGGGCTTTTACCGTTTCTCGTGTTTCTGACACAATCTAAGTTTCCTTTTTCAGACTTCAACAAAGCCCACAGTACACAATGGGGCCTTCTTGTCGAACCCAAAGACGTAAAAATCGAGTGGCATGGTATGATGTCATTGTTCTACCAGTTCTTTCAAAAACTTATTTGAATATTTCAGTTCCAAACGCGGAAGAGGTTGACTTCGTACTTCAAATCTTAGATCGTATCGCCTCCCCAGGACTTGACAAACTCGAGGCCCTCGTAAATTCGTCTGATAAATGGGATAGCATCGGTCGCAATGATTTCTGTCGGTAGGTGTTGGGTTTACATGGGTGGGCTTTAACTTTAGTCACATTTGTGAGGATAGCTATCTGGCTTTCTCGAAGGCAGTCTGGAGTGGCATGCCCACGATTCACAAGGAGGCCCCCAAACAAGTTGTCAACTCCTGTTTCGATCCGGAGGTTGATGTAGAAGGGCTTATTGTCAACCAATTAGATGTCCAAGCAGGAATAATTCTGACGGACCCCCAAGATTCACGTTACCATCGTGTCGTGGAACTGCGGACCCGGTTCGGGAATCTCATCCATCTTGCTGCAAAGAAGTTGCGCCAAGATCAAGAGGAGGAGGACCACATTGATGCTGTGATTGCAATGGTCAAGGCCCTTGATACATACTTCCTTGACTATGGCATGAGCAGAGGGGATTTCACAACTTTGCAGAAGAATTTCACCCAGTCTCGAGAGTGCGCCGACTCTTTTTTTCTCGTTTCAATGTGGTTGGGAGCTAATACATTTGTGCAGAGTGAATCGTATGTCTGCGCGTCAGAAAGACAATGCACGAGTTGTTTGGGTTAAGCGAGCACAACTCTACCACTCTAGCCGCCTGTACATGCACGCTCTGTATCGCCGACGCTCGGAGTTAGATGATCGATTACTGAAGGATGACCTGGCAGAGCTTTGTTTATCGCCGTATACCAGGGTGCGGCGGTACGTGGATGATTACTCCTCTGGATCATCGTTTGATTTCTCCTGCAGCCTTGCGCAGAACGTCCTACATAACATATGTGGTGTAAGTCGCCTCGGGCACCGCCGGTAACTGAACTGATAGCAGAGGCAGTACTACGTGCGATCTACGAGGTACATCTTGCCAACGATGTTCGATTCGTTAAGTAGGGGGAACAATCCCGATCGCATGAAAGGAGCGCTTTACGTGCTTGGAAATAAGGGAATGAGTAAGTGTGCACCAGACATCGCTACTACAACCTATACTGAAATTTTCATGGGAAAAGCTTCATACATCACGGCTGGTATGACCCAAGCATCTTTTGTCACTGAGCTCATGCCCTCGCAGATCAGACGTTGCAAAGGCGATACTTGCTTTCTTTGCTGGAATGTCAACACGAGGAGAAAGTACGGATTTAACACATTCACCACACCTTGACTGACTGCGTTATTATCGAAAGCCTTCGGTCCAAAAGTTGGTCTCGACGAATTCCTCCGATTGCCTCATTCACCTCAACGAAGAGGTCATCCGCACAGCTGTATATTCTGCGGATGTCCCTGGAGTTAATGCCGCTCTCCGCGATCTTGAAGCGGAACTGGATGCTCGTAATATTGACAACGAGTTGCGAAGAACTGCTCTAGCAATAGCCCCTGAGAGAGCTCAGAAACAACACCAGGAGCATGAGCATACAGTAGGTTTAAGCATACTGAATTGGACCAACATTCTGCCATGCTGATCCGTCTCTGTTCCTAGATGAAATCTGTGCTTGCCATTGCTACCCGTCCGACAACCCATGTTCGCACCTTGACTATTGTCATATTGTCGATTGATAACCATTTTTTTCACAGTGGCGATATGTCCAAACGGCTGTCACGTTCATCCATGGACTCATGAGGCGAGACGCACCAATACCGCCTGAGGTGGTGAAGTTTCTGATGGAACAAACAACAAGTGTCCAGCCCTCGATCCGACTCAACGCGCAGCAGTAAGGATTACACATCTCTCTACATATTGTGTTTTCTACAAGACCGTTGCTTCTAGGGGAATCGTACGAGAATTACTCTTCATCAAAATGAGGACATACGCAAAGAACGATGAGGAACTTTGGCTCTGTCAATGGCGAAATCCGTTATCCAATGAAATTACCATCAGCGATCACACCCAGTTCTTGAGCACCCTCCATAAACCTGTAGCAGGGCCTAGGTAAATATAACCTGCGGTATACCAGCCCCGTGCTAATAGTTTTCCAGTGACTCTTTCGTCGATAAATTCGAGACTGGATTTCTGACATGGACCACAACTATCCGAGGATACACCTGCGTCGACTCCGCGCAACCTACCGTGTGGGACCCGTCATCCTCAGAGTCGTTAGCCATAATAAGCAAGCACGCTGGAAAAGATTACTATTCTGAGCTGGTTGCATTGTGGAGCCAGGAAACAGATAACAATACCGGTACCTCCGACTTGCGTCCCGAAAACGTTCTGTTCATCAAGTCTATCGGTCCGTCCCTTCGTACAAATAGGTTGCGTGATGATTAACACAATAACCAATAGCCAAGATGTTTGAAGATGCCATGCTAAAAGACTTACTCGACATAGTGGAGCCCCTACTTACTAGTACTGATAAATTCAAACAGGCTGCTGCTGCTGAAATCCTAACGGGCTTACTCCGTGGTACGTTATCTTAACCGAGGTTCATATTTGCACATACTCAGGTACCACAGGATCCAAGCACTGGCCGCAACATAGTCTCAATGGTCTTTGGGGTTGGTTGGTGCCTCGCTTTGACCACATCCTCTCCCAAGCTCGACCAGATACTGTGGTCTACTGGAATTCGTTCCTTCAGGTGAGTGTCCTCACTGTTTTCCGTACCACGTCGCTGACTCGCGCAATACGAAGACGGTGCTAGAAGACCGCGATCCTCGCCGAAACAAGCCTTTGGTGGATTGGATTTTGTCTCTCCAACTAGACTTCCAGGGAGACTCTGCATTTGCAGGTAGATCGACATGACCATGCATCTCGAGCTGCATTACTCACAGCATCACAGTTGCCAAGTCATTGAACGTCGTCTCTATATTGATAGATGCTATGGGAGTTCGATTCAATCAGGTCTCGGAAAAATATGTTTCGTTGTTCTTTGACAATGCAGACTCGGATTACGCAGAGGTATGCCTTTCGGCAAGCTCAGTCTTCGCATCCAAGTCACTGGGAAATTGCATAGATTCGCAACATTATAGCAAGTGCTCTTTATTTCATCGCAAGGAACAGATGGCGTCCATCGTACCCTTCAGTGGCTGCTCTGTTAGCTTCTTGTAACGAGACTCAGGACCCACTTGGTACTCGGTGAGTGCATTTCGTGCTCCTGTCTAACTATACTGAACAATTTTGCAGAGAAAGCGTATTTGACGATCGATTCCAGCAGATTATTCAACAGCTTGCTGAGTGGAAGGATCAGCGCTTACCGCCTCCGCGAGTATTCCAGTCTCAGGTAAGTGTTCCATAGGTCCATCGGCCTCATCTAATTCGCAAACAGTTTGACAAAGTTGGTCTCACGAGTACGTCATTTGCAACCAGACGTCCCGTCGCTTACCTTCTTCGAAGTGTTGTTGTGGCTATGGGCTTCTTTCCATTGGCCCGAGGCATGCCTCGCATTTCCGTCAGCCATGAAGATGCTGTGCGTTTACCATCTTCGAACTGTCGCAAGATTCACACACATTTACAGACCTGACATTCTCAACATGTCCGAGCTCAATGACAATCCAGAATTACAGAAATATAGCAGTGCAGTTTTGGAGGTGATGTCTGGGGTTTACTTGCCGGCCACATATGCAGAGGCGGTTTTAGAGAAGTTGGTGGAAGCAATACAGTTTTCCAAGGTATGTGAAGCAGTGCTCACTTGCAGACGAGATAAACCGAAACTCTTACAGTCCTGGCGCATTCGGCTACATACATTACCAGTCCTGGTGATGTTTTTCTATCGTAATCTGCTAATGATCTCTCCCACTGGTGTATCAAAGGTCATGGACCTACTGCTTGAATGTCTAGGGGATGAAAATGTCGAAGTTCGCGAGATGTCCTCGAAGACGCTATCCGGTATAGTACGTTGCTCACAGCGTCAGAGCATCATACCCCTCAAGGTATACAATAGATGGCAATCTTCTAACGTTGACTGACACTGACAACAGAATCGATTTATCTCTCTGGCTCGTACGGTCAAGTTACCCCCTCGATCGACACCAAATTATGGCGAATGTATAAGAAAGCTGCACTCCGCTATCCTTGGGCTTTGTGCCCTTATCGAGAGTTTCCCCTATTCAGTTGGATCTTGGATGCCTCCTCTCACAGAAGGTTAGTTACACTCCTTTCGCCATCATTGCATGCAGCCTTGTAATTCAATTCTGACGGATGGATATCTTCAGTGCTGGCCCAACATGCGACCGATCCCCCTCCGATTTCAACAACAATACGTCACTGTGCCTCGGAATTCAAGAAGGTACGAAGTTTTCTTTGATCGTGGATTGGCACCTGATGTCACGCCTCGTGCCTAGACACACCAAGTATGTCATTCCCTTTGATTGGGAGGACAAGCAGTTTGATGTTTGGCTAGGATACATGGCATAAAGACCAATCGTCGTTTGACGAAGATCAGTTGCAAAGCCTTTCCACCATGCTGGTCGGTACATCGTATTGTAAGGAGTTTTCACATAGCTCTCTGAGAGTGTACTTATGATTTTGACCTCGCAGATGCTTGATTTGACGTGTCCACACACGCATATAGTCAATATATGACCATTAATGTACACATGTACTCGACGCCATGTTCGGTCCGCTGACGCTATACGATAGGCTAGCAAGGTAAATTTCCCAACCTTCCTCATGCAGGCCTGCCAAAACGAATAGAATCGTGTTTCATTTCCATGACTCGGAGGCGTAACGAACAAAATATTGCGTTGTGAAGGGATTGATTGAGATCGACTACCAAGTATCCCTACAGCCGAAGGTGGTTTCCTATGGAACGTGAAATTCGAAAGCTCTCGTGGTGACCGCATGTTCAGATATGATCATATCAGGTGAACCCGTGTGTTGGTATCGGTTCTGAAATGATGTGTGAATGATTTATTGCTCACCCGAGCAAGGAGCACTCTATGTGCGTTTCACAGTGATACTGCATTACTCGAAGATCCGGAGAAGGTTACGTGTTATGTATGAACAAACGTTGACTCCGAGTCGAATCGTTATCTGTTTGTTGAACGAGCTGTTAGCCGATGACGGCGCTACAGGGTAGAAACTAGATACTAAGTAGAATTGGGCACCGCTGGTTTGATATTACCGCACAATAATCTCGCCTTCGGTGTTCCATGGGGCCGAGTCCCACGGCGATCGCGCAGGACCGGGAGCAAGGCGGTTGTTTTATATTATATTACATTATATTTTTTGCTGATGAATTCAAAGTCCGCGATTTCGGAAGCATTTCAGGATTGGCAGGCATGTTTGAGACGGATCTCCATCCTTCCACGTAAGAAAACGGGGGGCTCCATAGGAACACGGGGAATACATGCAGGCTGTGGGTTAGTGCCCGATGCGATTGCGATCCTACCTCATCGCTCCACAGAAACGGGGCGAGAACGTCTTTAATGCTCAGTCGAGGCATCTAATGGGGAACTGCGGTTGAATTCCGAGAAGAGGCGTGTGAGTACACGTGTCGGAGGTAAGTTGGGGTTAGCGCGCAGGTTGAGGCCATCGCTCGTCACGGGGTGCACATGCTTGCAGCCTTGCCTCATCGAGCACTAGGGGGAGGCTGGGAGTTGAAGGTGCCGATAGGATGCACACGCCATTGCGGTATAAAAACTCGCGATGGGCCATGTCGAGGCCGAGTCCGTGGGGCAGGGGGTGTTTTGGCGGGAGGAGTGGATCGTCGTCGAGGGAGGGACTGCGATGATGAGAATGACAGCGCCGTGTTGATGGTGGCAAGCGTTATTAGTATTAGTAACCGCACCGGTGCCCGTTACGACACGACAGTCTGGCGAAACCAGTGCGCCGGGCTCCCTCGTCTTTTCTTCCAACGGGTCTTCCCTCGAGCGTGTGCTGCAGCTCTTCTCGACGACGAGCACTCGAACGTGCGCAGTGTCGTGTTCTAATTCTAGCCTCCAACGGGCACTCCGTCCTTCCTCGTCACGCTCATAATTATTTGACAAACGCCGCCTCGACGAGGGCACGTTGCGATCAAAAAACCCTGCACAGTTCTACTAGCCTCCCCTTTACCACATTCCATTACCGTCACACTCCAGAACCCACAAAACCCTCAACCTCCATCAACTTCCCCTACCCCGGCGGCTCTGCCTCAGTCCTGATCCACAACACGCGACCAGAGTGCTCACGACCCCTTGACGCCTCGTTCCCGCTCATCTTTTTATACCTATCTTGTGCTTTCTTCCTAGATCTTTGCTGCTCGTCCTTCTGCCTCTCAGCTGGTCAAAAGGTCGACGAAGGCCCTATCTATCTTGTCAATTACGCAGCTCAGCATCGTATCCTATATCCATAGCATCACTTCATTATTGTCTCATACCAATTCAAGCACCTTTTTATCCCTGCATTCATCGTTGGACGCACATCAACTCTAATTTACTGGTGAGTCCCTCCCGTCCTTGTCATCCGTCGATGCCAAACCCTGTCGATCACCCAGATTTAAATGCAAAAGGTGGTCCCCAGTACTACTGCATCAACGGACAGTTTGTACACTGCACGCGAATCAGCTTCATCGATATCTTTCCCCGCTCGTGCCCAATCAACCGGAACACTTGCCTGGACGCATACACGCGAAATACAACGGTTCAGTAACGAAACCGTGCAAGAGGTAGGTACTCGTGCATACCTCGTGTCAGCTTTGCTCAGCCAGTGTTTTTCCAGAAAAATTGGAATTTGTCCCCAACGCAAGACTTCCCCACAGAATTGCCTTCGAGCTTCCGGTCTACGTCTTTACTTGCAGTTCAGAAACCGTCTCCCATGCCGCCTCGTACCAGCATCTCCGAGAACCCTGGCTTCCCGGCAGAATCAAATCGTCCTGAACGTCATGTCACCGCGCCCAACAACAGCAACCATCGTTGGAGGTTTAATGAGACTGGCCAGTTAGTCGATGCTGGCGCAGCCTCGGAGTGGGATCTTGCGCAGGACATCGCCAGATTGAAACTCAGTTCAGTCACAGAGCTCGCAGACGATGTCCATGGCCCCATAAAGACTCCGCCTCAATCCAAACTTGCCGTTGCAGCAGTCGTCCAGTACAATGAAGCAAGCCCCCTGGAAACAGCTTCAGTGGCCAGCATTGATTCCTCGCCCCAGGGTTCGGATCATCAACTTTCGCCTTCTCATTCTCGAGTATCCTCCACGGATACCCTAGACTCTCACGAGTCTGCGCTGTCTTCAGCTAGCCACACCCTCCGTGGACCTCCCCAGCTCAAGGTTGCGGCTAGCGGCGAAGCGAAGGAGCGCCCACATTCGTTCAGCGGGGGATTGTCATCAGCTGAACTGCGTCGCCTCAAGCAAGTAGGCGAGGAACCATCGGGAACGATTCAACCAGGAGATACTGCTCTTCCCCCTCACCAGTGGTCCTCTTCCCACTATCGTGACCTCCTTGGCGCAGGTGATAAACCCTTTTCGCCCGATCAGCCGACGTATCCTTCGTTGGCTAGTACGGGCGCTTTTACTCGTGGCCAGCAACAATATGGTTATCGTGCCGTACCAGGGCCTCTAGCAGCTGAAGTAGAAGCTGATTTTGCGGCAGGGCCGCGGCCCTTTTTCCCCCCTGCGCAGGGCATTCCTGGAACTTCACAGCACTTTGTCCAAGGTCGACCCGCCGATGGGATCCCACCCGCCTCCTATCGCCAGCCTCAACGCGGACTTCCTCCACAGTCTCTACTTCCTAATCCGACCGGTCTTAGTTATACGGCGGGACATGTCCCCCACCTCTCGCTGGGTACTGCACAGCAGCTGTACGATATGGTCCTACCCCACGTGGACGGCCACCATCCAGCCGTTACCCGGGTGCAGCAACAGCACAACGCATTCCGGGCCACCCATCAACACTCTGCGTCCGATCCATCCGCGCTCAGGGACGCTGCTACTCTGGCTCTCTTAGGCAGCCAAGCGTTCGCGCCAGCCGCTCATGGTTTATACCCTCCCGTAGCGCCACACATAGGGTTGTATGCTAATCAGTTTTACCCACCCCATGAAGGATATACCCCAGATGTCGCGGCAGCCGTGAACCGTCTACAAGCTCAATTCACTGGACCGTATGGAACTTTACCGAACCAGACGATCGGAGTTACGAACACTGGCAGCACTAATACAGGTTCGCAGACCAGCGGGCCCAGCGCAAACAACCGCAAGCTTGGGTTGTACAAAACAGAGCTTTGCAGGTCTTGGGAGGAAAAAGGAACTTGCCGGTACGGCACGAAATGCCAGTTTGCTCATGGAGAGGAAGAGCTCCGCGCAGTGGCTCGACACCCCAAGGTAAACTTTCCAGGTCACAAGCGTCTCCGTTGTTAACCGGTTATTTTTGCAGTACAAAACTGAAATCTGTAGGGTATGTGGGATCGTTGATGAGTCTTGTACCTTCATGCTCATGTGCTCATGTACTCTATAGACATTCTGGGTTTCTGGGGCCTGCCCATATGGAAAGCGATGCTGCTTCATACACACAGAACTTCCTGTCTCAGGTATTGCACCTGGAGCCGACGGAGCCCCTCCACCATCTGCGAG
>JBBPOB010000395.1:0-17587 GCA_038091275.1 Tylopilus subfusipes | reverse complement strand
TGAGGTGTTACGCACGTCAACTGTCAAGGGATACGTAACCTAGTATGCGCGCATCGGTCGATGCAAACTTCTACACCAAAATCTACCAAAATCCTCATCTCGATCGACTCTGGGGACGCGTCGACGGAACTCGTCTCGTCCGGAAACGCCGAATGCGGCGCCAACCTTGCCTCCGAGTCGAAACACTTGATGGACAACACCTCGTCAGGGGTCTGATCGGACGGGTAATACCACTTGTATTCCGGACTGTGCCTGACATAGTACGTCTCGCCTTCGCGTTTCGCAAAAATCAAGCAGACGTCGATGGAGCGGTAGTCGGAAATGCCAAGGGGAAATTGCGCCACGTTGGCGATAAGCCTTTGCCATCATGTGCGGCGAGCTTACAGTACACGTCGTGAACGAAAAGCAGACGTGTGGCTGACCTCCAGACATTCAAGTTGGTGATTTGGTATCGCCCTTTCAATAGTCTCTCGGCGTCGTCGTCTGCTCTACACCACCTTGGTGGTGTAATCAGCATGCACGAAGTGCTAAGCTAGTCCACCAGCTTGCGCAGATGGCCGCCATGCAACCGATCCATCACTCACTACAGGGCCACGAGTTGTTAACCTGACTGGCTCCGTCTGTGGGTTTGAGCTTTTTATGACGTCGTGGTCCAAGAAGATGACTCTTTTTGCCCCAGCGTGTTTCTCCTCCACCTCGGCATAATAGGCCGTCTTGATCCTCTCTAAAATTACGGACAAACTCCTTTCCGCACTGGAGTAGTTCACCCACTGGAACCCATGATATCAAGGTCGAACGTATCTTCCTTCCCCCTCGCATCATTGATGATGACAGGATGTGGCTCGTTGCTAACGTTGTGGACTGGGACGCCCACAAGCGGTTCACCAGCGACATAGCAATGTGGCGGTTGATCTTGTGGCTGACAGTAGTTGAGCTTCGTCTGGACGTCCCAAGGGGAAAGTACTTCGACGGTCATGCTTTCCAATGAATTCCAGATCGCCTTGCTTGAGGTTAAGGTAAGCAAGCTAGCCAGGTGCCACTTAGAAAGCGTTATTAGTACTTAGCTCAGCTCGCGACAAACGTAGGGGCTCACGATGGGCAGGAGTAGTACTTAAACACCGCGTTTGTACCAGCCGCATGTGCAGGTCGCTGGCAATGTCGAAACATCGAGACGTGGATGACCACCACGCGTCCCAACCCAACCTGGCGCCTAGGGAGAGATGACTGGGATGACCATGTCTGAACCACCAGTGTTCGCCCAAGTTCTGGAACATGACCCAACTTCGCCGTGAGAGTCCCGAAACTCGTTGTTGGTGCGCAAGTCCGAGTGACGTACGTGGAATGCGTGGACTCGGCCCAAGTCATGTGTCCGGAATGGGCAGACCTCTTCGTGCACTAGGCTTTTCGTGCTGAATGCCGAAATGATGTCATAAACGGGATGGTCGGAGGCACATGGACGGAGTCGTGCAATTCGTGCGGTACGAGAAGTCTGAGTTTGTAGGACCAGTTAGAACAAGCCAAAGATCAAACGTGCGCGTTCCGATGGCCGGTTAAATTTTGAGCAGGTTCTCCTCTTGAACGTCGCCACGACTTCGAGTCAGTACCCTCTCTAGGCCTGCACACGCCCTAGGAGGTACATAAACAGTGCCGGTGAGACGCCACTGGCACCTGGTCCGCCAATCAAGTTGGACCAGGACTCGCCTAGCACCAGTGAACATGAGAAGTGGATGACAAACAGGAAGAGGGACGAACCAAAAGACACTCTGACGTATAAAGTACTTGTACGTCCTCGTCCGCCGCGCAACCATCACCCCATACAGGATTCGGACGGCGAAAATTCAAGACCTAGCACGCTCCAAGGACCTTGATTTAGAGGCTCGTCCGAGTGGGACTCCATACGTGGGCACGCCCACAAAGGTATTCACTGTTGCGTCATGGAACAAGACGTGTTGACAATGGGCATGGGTGCGCAAAAAGACGCACTGCCATGCAGGCCTGGTATTCGTCGTCGAAACCCAACAAGCTGGACGGCGTTTGAAGCTCTTGGTCACGGTTTAGGCTAGTACTTGCTGAAAGGGAGCTTTGGCAAACCACAAGAAAAATGCGATGGCATTTACCGTAGTCCTCCGACTCCAACAATACTATAATCTGTTGGAGGCATCGAAGGCGTGTTCATGATTCATCGGAGAAAAGAAGACTAGCTCAACCAAGCTACTCGGACATATGTAAAAACTGACCTCGATGTGCTACCACTGGCAACGCCACGCATCCGTGCCGGACCGCCGCCACCGTTGACGTCACATCTCGATTCTCCAACCCTTCCAGCATCGAATGACAGAAGCAAGATCTATAGCACAGTCGTCGAGAAAAACATTCCCATAATCGTGTACGACGACGAGACGCTGTGTTAATTTATGCAATTACACTTTCTTCTCTTTCACTAAGATAGACTACACCGAGCATAACTTGCGTATCGCGTCAATGCTATCGTGAAAATAATAAAAAGATGCCCTTTCTTTTAGGAGGACGAGGGAAACAAGGGTGTACCGAGACGGCGAATAAATACTGTATGCCGGGACAAAAACAACGTAATTCATCGTGCACATGATGCCATGCCACGCAACACAAGCCAAACAAAAAAAAGCCCCATGACCCACCTGAGACAACAACTCTTTGAAAATGGCGTGAATGGTAACGCAAACATGTCAACGGTTTTTGTCCGTTGCGAGGAAAGAAAGAATCAAAATGTGGGCGCGCACAGCGTCACGCTCCACGCTGCACCGCGTAAAATCGCTCGTACTTTTTATCCGCCGAAGACGTTGTAGACATTTGCCGTTCGTCGGCTTTCTCTCGCTCAAAAGACGATAGCGGAGCGATGGAATTTCCTCCTGAGCTCATGGCCGGCGTAGTTACGTATGGATAGGGTGCCAATCGAGAGGACGACATTGCAGATTCGTCAGCCCCGCGGAAAGCACGCTGCGTTGGTTGATTGGACAATGGAGACGGGGTCGGATGGAACGGACCGGTGCTCGGATGAAACTGCATCCGTCCCTCGTTTCGCAGTCCATGAGGTGGAGGGAGTGACGGTGGATGCGAGTAGTGCACGAAGTTCAGCGAGCTTGATGGTGGTGAAGGTGAAGGATCAGGGGCGACAGGGCTATGCTGAGAGTATACATCGCTTCCAGACGCTGAGCCGACTGACGACGTCGAAGCGAATGAAGCACTCTCAAACGTACTGCCTCTGGTTCCAGAACCCGCAATGGCAATCGGCGCGGATTGACTAGGGTTGCCCTCTTCCTTGACTGCGATCGCAGGCGGCTTATCCTTCTTTCGGCGTTGAGTCGTTGCCACGTGCCCCTCCTTTTTCGCACGAGACCGAGCATAGCGGAGACCGCAACTAAGCCACGACACATGTGAGTGGTGCGTGACAGAGGAAATGAGGAATATTACGAACGCGTTACAAAGCTCCTTTTTGCCGCTCGGACCTTTCCTCCATTCCGGGCTCGAAGTCACCTTGCAGCTTGTGCACCGCAGGATTCCAACTGGTCGGTTGCTGCCCCGACCGACCGGTTCCCGCGAAGAGCCTGGACTCACGCGGTGCCGTGGAGGAGGGACAACATCTGAAGAGGAAATGGGCAAGCCGATGTTGTCGGGGCGATGCCAATCGGCGTAATCCACATCCGGACTTGGTGTATGTTGGTAGCCGTGCTGAGGGCCTCGTGTATCTCCGTGATTCGGTGACTCTGACGGCCTGACGGAGGGTTGCGATCCATATGGGGTTTCACGCAGTGAACAAGAAGTAGGGAGAGAGCTGAGTGTATGTGTCGGGCTGCTACTTTGCGCCCACCGATTATAACTTAGGAATGGAGACGAATCAGGGTGACTGGTCCAAGGCGAAGACGAATAAGACGGTAGAGAACCGACGAAATGACCATAGGGCGGCGATGGCGCATTGACCGGGGGCAGTGTATAAGAACTTGGTGAAATATCGTACGAATGTTGAGAGTGGTGTTGTGCATAACCATCCTGAGCTCGATTTGCATACGATGGATGGGTAGAAGTTCCTGTACTATTGCGGGGACTGTGCTGGATGGTATGACAGGCAAACATGATTGTGCCTAATTCGAGTGTCAGCATCGCATGGCATGACGTCAAACAAACCACGAACCATGAGGTATGAAAACGCTCTCTACTTCGCCAACGACGGTTGGCATCGTGCCAACGATCCTCCATCTTCTCGTACAGCTAGTTTTGGCGCTGCTATCGTGTGTAGATGTTTGGACCGCCGACGCACGCTTGGCGAACTCCTTGGCGGAAGGTTTGTTGGAATACTCATGGCTGGAGTCGGGCGGCCAGCTGAACAAGACTCTGTAGTCTTGGGCGCTGGAGTTGGACAGGATCTGAAAGACCCGGGTGAGCACGCCGGGCTGTGGACAATAGCAATGGAGTCTCTGGTCGAGGAGCGAGAGCTGTTCTGGGCTCATTGTGGGCGTGCCACACCAATTTGTCCACGGGGTCTTGTGCTGTTCATCGTTGTCTGCTGGTCCGAGGTCGACCACGGCATGGATGAAACAGAGAACGAGGCCTTCTGCGGCCCAGCTAATTACGATGTCGACCGCCATGTAGTGGTTGTCGAGTGCGATTTTGTCAGCATCGCTCCACTGTGGAAGGGGCCCAGTATAGCCGAGGAAACGGCGAACCCTCGAAAGGCGGCAATACCTGACCCTGGTGCAAGGGTTTGGGATAGGGTAGGTGTAAAGGGGAGAGAGACGGACCTCGTGACAGTGCCGTGCATAGTTCTCTGTTCGAGTGCCTCTGTCAAGTCGGCTCTCGCAGACGCTTGTTCGTCTGGGTGGACAAAGTTGAGCAGGGACTTTCCGATGAGGAGGTCTGCCTGATCTTCGAGATGGTTTGCGAGGACAGGGTCCAGGTAGATGAAGTGCAAATCGGACGATAACAAGGACCAGTCTGAGAGTAGTAGAATTAGTACAGATGGGCCCGAAATAGTGGAATGAGGAAAGACAGCATGATCGGAGGCCCGAACAAGGGATAAATTGCAGGGCTAAGTATGAAAGGGTGGATGAAAATGAAGACGTACAGCAACGAGTTTCGCCGATTTTGGGGAGAGTGTGGGGTGCAGGGTCGGCGGTAAAGGAGGTTGGCATGGATGAGGAGGAAGGGGTGGGCATGTCCTGGTGAGAGTAACCTTGGAAGGAGGAAAGGGGTAAGTGCGATCTGTCTGTCTGGTTATGTACGGGCTGGATGTCGGGGGGTGTTTGTTGGGGCACGCCTCGTTGGGAAGGCAAGAGGAAGCTCATGATGATGGGATCTGATGGGAGTAGATGAGTACGTGAGCAGCAATGATAGGATAATGTACGGTACAGCACGGCGAGGAAGAGAACAGAACGGGGAATGAAAGAGAGCAGTACGGGGAGCGGATTATTGAATTGATCGATAGGAGCGGGGATGAGGATGCAGTGCTACCGCCTTGTTTGAGTGGCGATGATGCGAGTGTGGGCCCAGCGGGACTACTGGGACTGGTC
This sequence comes from Tylopilus subfusipes, assembly GCA_038091275.1. Taxonomy (NCBI): domain Eukaryota; kingdom Fungi; phylum Basidiomycota; class Agaricomycetes; order Boletales; family Boletaceae; genus Tylopilus; species Tylopilus subfusipes. The sequence continues at coordinate 12,044 of JBBPOB010000395.1, read as the reverse complement.
TGCTGGGTGTTCGAGTCTGAGTTGATCACACTCCAACCGTCAGGCTAAAATATTGCCACCGAACAATTTGGTATGTAGCCACCAGCAGCCCCGACGGCGTCTTCTCGAGCGACGCTCGCTCTCGGACCCGCACCCGCGAGCGCGCCCGGTCGAGGTGGTCCATGTGGACCAGCGACGAGGAGGACGACGGGACGGTGCCGAGGAAAGAGGAGGTCCGATCGGACGAGATCCGTGAGTGAGATCGTGCATGACAGTGATATTCATTTCGACGCCCACAGCTGCGGTGCGTCGAGCGCAACCGAGGCAGCGTTGGACGGGCTGAGCTGCCTCCTCGAGCTGTCCTGGCAGATCCAATCCACTCATACCGACCTCTCCTCGTCATTAACGGCATCCTCCGGCAAACATACGTTTTTACCAAAGTTTCCTTTTCAGGGTGCTTCTCGTGATAAAGTCACATCACAGCCGATCGCGATCGTGCACTAGTATCATGTCTGACAAAAACATTTGGGTCGCTGCGGCGGATGGCGACCTCCATCGCGTACAGGTCCGTCCAGCTCGACGTCCGATACGACCACTCACATCCTCTCCAGGAACTCGTCGAGCAGCACTGCACGTCCCCTTTCATCACGCTCGCCGTGTCAAACTGAAACAGACGCTAGTCATATCGCCAAACGCGCCAGACTCGTTCACATACACGCCCATGCACGCAGCGGCCTCGTATGCCCAGCTGGACGTACTGGCTTATCTCGTCCAACAAGGTAATCACCCGGGATCCGCGCGAGATGACGTGCTCAATCCCTCCAGGTGGTGACGTAAACATCACTGACGAAGACGATGACACGCCACTATACACCGTCGAAAACATCGACACTGCGCGCTGGCTCATCGACCACGGTGCGGTCATCGACCGGCGTAACGGCGCAGGCGTATCAGCAGGTGTCCCATTCCATCACTCCCCTCTCTCACTCATCGTCTCAGCCAGCCCATCGAGCACCTCCAGGAGGACTTTCCCGAGGTCGCTGCCTTCTTGCAGTCAAGATTAGACCCCTCGGTCTCTCTGACCAACGTCACCTTCGCTGAGCCTCGGCTCTCCCAGCATTCCCAAAACACCGCATCAGAAACTTTGACGTCTAATTTGATCCAGTCCGTCAGTGACATCATGCAACGCGCAGAAGCACAAGGAACAGACCCAGATGAAGAACTGAGGGCTGTCGTCAGCCGAACAGTTCTCGAAGGCGTCTTGACCGGCTATGACCTCTCCACCCAAGACGGCGCGGAAACCAACTCCCAGGATCAACCTTCGAAGCGTCCTAAAGTGAATGGCTTTCACGAACCATAGTTCATGTTAACGAGACACCTTCCTTCTCTCCGTCGTACCTACTCCCTTGTACCTCGAATATCATCCGTTCCGTTGATCATGATCACAAAAGCGATCGATCGCAATGATCAGACAAGTTCTGTCATTGTCAATCCAAACCCATTGTGGCACTCCTGTCCGACGACAACTGGCTGTGACGGAATACCAGAGTTTGAGCAACGCCTCGGAAGACTGAGAGGGGCTACCATACCGGACCCACACATTCCGTACCACTTTAGCCAAGGGCCGCAGCCCGCCCGATAGAACATTAGAACGGCGACAACCCCCTTCCAATGACTCGAAAGAATCCAACACATCGCCCGCGGTATCCCAGTGGGTTCTGTCTCTCGTTCCAGCATATTCTGTCCATATCATCAATATGGACGCCCATGTTTCGCCCGGCATCAAATGACCAATTCGCAATTCGAAGCACTCCACCCAATGGCTGCGCACATGTCAAGGCGGCAGGTTGAGTGCTTTCAAGACTTCTCGGACCAATCGTCGTCTGGCCCGTTTTTCGCTACCCTCGACCGCGGGCATCCTGTGCGTGTTCCATATTGTGAAGTAGAGAAGCGTGCGCCGGAAGTCGTCAGAGGCGAAGTCGCGGGCCGAGGTGCCATTTGTCGAGGAGTGGAGCGATGTGCTCCTTCCGTCACAGACCTAGTGGGCTTCTGGCAACTAGATTATATACCAACAGCTCGAGTGTTTATGCAGGACGAAAAAAGTAAAAATAAAGAGAGGTTGGCCATGCACCGTCCGCACCTGGTGAGTTTCCTTTTCTGGACGAGTGCTAGTAAGCATAATCACCTAGATTCACCATCACCCTGGGTAATACTACGAACGCGTGTCCCCGATGGCCCCGTTCGCGACGCTCGCAACGACGATTACGCACGAGCACATCCAGAAAAAAGCAACTCGAGGGCACCCATCACACGATACACCCGTGCTCAGCCTCTCGGCCGAGGCCCAGGCCAAGGGGTACCAAGCGATATGTCTCCCACTGACGACCATAAAGTGGCGGGAGCGGTGGCGAAACATGTGCATCATGCCTTCCACGGAAACTGCAGGCAACGAGGAGGATATAGTTGTTGAGAAGGCGGCGGAGGTATGGAGGAAGTCACCTTCATTCTTGCTTGATGAGGTGACGATAACAAGACTGGGTGAGCCCCCATCATCCGCTCCCACAGAGCCTTGCGTGAGATGTGCCGCTCATGGAGCGGGAAATTGGATAGATGAAACGGAGATCGTCGTGGCAATGGCATCCGACTGGCTACAGCTGGATGCCACTGATGATTGGATTCGTCATGACTCTGGCATCGTGAGTTCTTCTTCGCGCTCTTCTGATTCTGGCCTTCTAGGGCCATGTCGGCACTGCCTTGAGCGTGTCGTCTGTCCGAAAAAGCCACAGTCAATGGGCGCAGCATTCTCACCCGGAATGATGTGCTGACGGATCCCTTTGTGGTCAGGCTCTTCATCAGGAGGTTTCATATGCATCATATCTCAACATTCCTACCATAATCCTCCCTCCGCCAAGAAATAGGTCGCATGTGGCTTCATATGGACGTATCGTAAATGAATGCCTTCGGAACATCCCGTTCATGCACTTCTCGGTTCGACTACCCATCTATGACCCCGCAGTATTTCAATCAAAAGAATCACCGCCTCACGGAGATGTCAACTCGAGTGGCGCCTCGACCGCGCAAGCGTCCTCGCCTAGACTTGCACTCTCGAGCGCACTCTCACAACAAAAACAGCTCAGATCCTCCAGGGCGTCCGAGGCAGAACTTAACGCAAACTGGGAGATGTGGGATGTTATCCGTACTGTGTGCGATAACAACGTACGGTTATCGCTGAGTGAGCGGTGAAACGTCGTGCATTTGTTCGTTAAAGTTGTGCTAATGTCAGCAGCGCTCGATCTCACCCCACCGCTCCCCGCGAACACGGGCGTGCTGGACCGATGGGCGGCGGAACCCGTTCAGCACATCTTTCTACCCGCATCTGCGTTTATCGCGAACATCAAGGGTTATCCTGTCTTACCAAAAGGCACGCAAGCGTTCATACGGCAAAGCATGATCGTGAGCCCTGCGATCACTTTCTTTGACGTTCCGTTGACCTGACGGGACCAGCATCATCCGACCTTCATCTTGTCTGGCGTCGATTCCGGCGTACACACCATGGGTGGCGAATCTGCGTATTCACAGTATGTGAAACATCTAGAAAAAACAAGTCCTGCCGCACAAGCAGCAAAGACAGAGGGGACCGTCGAACATTTTGCACAAGGATACCAAGACTACCTCCAAAATCCGTTACAGGTAGGTCGGGTGGTGGGTGTAACCTATCATGCGGCAGTGACGGGGACGAACATACAGCCCCTGATGGACGACCTTCAATCAATCACGTATCAAACGTTTGAGCAGGATCCCGTCAAGTACCACAATTATGAAGAGGTGAGGGCCTCCGTCACAGTGCCACCTGCGTGGTATTCACCATAATTGGTAAAGGCCATCTATCGCGCCCTCGTGGACTGGCCAGATAGAGAGCGCATGTGCGTGTGCTGCCACCTTTCTTGGTAATGTGACCTAATACTGCGTAGTGTCATCTGTGTCGCTGGCGCTGGGCGTGGTCCACTCGTTTCACGAAGCCTCAAAGCTATTCAAAGGGCCAAGAAAGAACCATTTATATACGCAGTCGAGAAGAACCCGAATGCCTTTATGACGTGCGTCCCCACCTGCGTGTGTCCACGATCCCCTTTTTGTTCATTCAATAGACCAGCCTTCAAGGACGCAAGGTGAAAGAGTGGGGTTCTTCTGTGGAATTGATAGCTGGTGACATGAGATGGGTCGAGCTGCCCGAGCCCGTCGACATCTTGGTCAGCGAGCTTTTGGGGTCGTTTGGAGATAATGAATTGAGCCCTGAGTGTCTGGACGGCGCGGTGAGGTTTTTGAAGCGTAAGTGGGTTGGGGCTTGTCTCCGCGATTGAGATGTGCTGATGGACATGTCAGCGGATGGCATCTCGATACCATCATCGTACACGGCGCATCTCGCACCTCTCTCTTCATCGAAGCTATATAACGCTGCGAGAGAGAGCAAGGATCTCAAAGGCGTGGAAACGCCGTACGTAGTCATGTTCCAAAACGTGAATATCCTCAGTGGCGACGGTGGTGGCGCCGGGGGACGATGTGGACCCAAAATACAAGAGTGCTGGGAGTTTGAGCATCCGAGAAAAGACGTGACCGTTGATGAAAGAGGTAAGCGATGATCGCTCGGGCAAGTTGTACGCAGGACTCACGGCGAGACAGGCTTACCTCTTACGAACAGCCACAACGTCCGTTCAGCCAAGCTGTCTTTCCATATCCCACATGCAGGGGTGATGCATGGACTGGCTGGTTACTTTGAGGCGATATTGTATGGCGACGTAGGGCTGAGTATCCACCCATACCGCAAAGAGCAGATCTCCAAAGACATGTTGAGTTGGTTTCCGCTGTTCTTTCCCTTTCGCGTATGTTTCTCTCTCTCCATCGGCTGCTTCGAGCGTGACATGCTGAGCGAAACAACTTGTTTCAGGAACCACTTTATCTCCCCAGCAACTCGGAACTGCAGGTGTCGATATGGCGTCTCACGAACGAACGACAGGTGTGGTACGAGTGGTATGCTGAATCGTACCTTCCGGTGGCAAATGCGTCGTTGCCTGCTGAACAGGCCGACGAGGCTGGCTCGGACGGGCCGTCTTTTTCGAGCACGTCGACACACGTCGCTGTCCCGAGCCCTGTCGTGGACGCGTTCGATGTGTTTCCACTTGCTGAACCTGGGGCGGATCACCGTCCAGGGACCATGGATGTCAAACCACCCTGTGGCGTTGTCAAGATTGGCCGGACCGCGTTGCATAACCCCGGCGGACGTAGCAGTTGGATAGGTCTGACGTGATGCGACAAAAATAACTCTTGGTCCACGCGGCAAAAATAGCCTGAGACTGCTGTGCTCAGGCTGTGGGTCAGATTTAGAACGGCAGAACACGAGTCTCGTTGTATCTAGGATATCATATTGGACTGAAACAGAACTCTCCCTGGCCCGAGACGGAGTGGAACGATATCCTACGGTGACATGTACATCGCTGCACTTAAAAATAAATTCAAACTCCGAACATATCCACCCATCTCGGTCGCCGCCTGCTCTCCTTCATCCATCTTCTCTTCCACTACCAGGCTCTTTCCAAACACCTAGCGAAACTTCGCGCGCTCCTTGACCTACAACAATGAAGTTTGTTTCCCTCGTTGCTGCCATTGCCGTTGCCATTCCGGCCGCCTTTGGCCTGACTATCAACACTCCGTATGTGTCGTTGTTATCTACTCTTTTCCCCCGCCATTCTCACCTATGCTATAGTGCCAATGTTGTCGTGTGCGGTAAGTCTTGGCGTCTCAGAGACAAATAGAACCGGCCTTTGATTCTCTGGGTAGAACCCACTCAGTTTGCCTGGTCTGGCGGAACTGCTCCTTACTATTTGACCCTCGTTCCCGGTAAGCAGCTTTTGTTCTATTTCGCGAGCAAGGGCTTGACTGGTGGCGCACGCTAGCTCGTCAGGTTTCGGCTCCTGCTGTAAGTTGCTCCACTCTTTCCCACGATTTTTTAACTCATGTGAGTCTTGTAGCTCAAGCAATTCCCTACCCAAAACGGTAACAGTTACACTTGGAACGTTGACCTTGCAGCCGGCACCAGCTTGTATGAATTTCTTGTTTGTTGTCAATTATATGCTCACTGAGTTGTGCAGCACCATTGCTCTGAAGGACAGCACTGGCGCATCTGCATACTCTGACATTGTCACGGTTGTGGCCGGAATCTCTTCTTCCTGCGTGAACACGTCTGTATCGGAAACAGGTGGCAGCGGTGGCGGCAGCAGTGCTTCTTCCACTGGTGGCTCTGGATCAGGCGCTAGTGCAACTGGAAAGTCTGCTTCGGGCTCCACAACCAGCACTGCTTCTAGCAGCTCCTCGACCCACAGCAGCGGTGCTGGCCGTCTCAGCGCATACTCTGTCAATGCGGTTGGTGTTGCTGGCATAATGGGCTTGGTCGGCGCTCTCCTCTTCTGAGTGTTAGTCGACTGTTGGTGTTGTGACGAATCACCTACGACGACGGACGATGATCATCGCTTGTTTTATCGTTTACTTATACACACTACCTGTTCGTTGCTTTGACTTGACTCTGTCAGATCACTATTGGTTTGTAACTAAATCAAGTGGTGTCTCGCTTGTGATGTTGGACATATTAGGCAACGTACGTTTCTAATTCTCTTCCTTTTTTTTTTTGATATCCCGACATTTGACAAGTACTGGTGTATGTCATGATGCGTCTCGGTATGCGAGAAGAGATGCACGAAAACAATGCGTTAAACGGAGATGACATTCGGAAGTATGGTGAAGATTCGGACACTTGGCTGCGAGAGAGCCAGGCGTTTCCCTCATGGAGTCGGCGCACTGGCACCGGACTGCGCCTCAGACCTCACTGGCAGGTGCGGCCCCATCGACGCCGCCCAAGTGTCCCCGCCACTTGCATACCAGCCCAAAGCGTCGAGGAAAGAGAGGAAGTCAAAGGTGCTCGGCAGTCTCGTCTCACGGCCTCTACGGCCCCTGGGCCTTTTGAATATGCTGGTGTTTTCCAAAGGTGGCACCTCTCCAAACGTCAGGCTCGATGTTCGTGCTCGGCAGAAGTAATTACAAAAGACATCGAAGCAGATGAGCATTGATGATAGGAATAGCAGTCGAGGACGAGGAGCCCAAAGGGACGCCAAAACGGCACATTCGAAAACGCACGACCGTCGGAAGGGGAGCTGGCTACCGCCCCGGACTCATGGAGATGGATAAGATGGGCCACCATGGATAGCGCCGTGCGTGCCACGACCTCTAACATCCCGGCCCGTCCCAGCCGTTCTCGCGTTCGGATGGAGCACCACAGCATTTGCATCCCATCTCGCACTACCTATGCGCCACCCAGAGAAGGCGCCACAGAACACCAGTAGAAGACACAGAAAAAGAAGTGTCACCAGTTGCCGGTGAAGTTGGAAATTGAAAGCAGGAAAAACCTACTGCCCTCTTTTCGGGACCTGTTTTTTTTTCCGTTGCTACAGTGTCTGAACCCGAGTCGAGGAGGACGTGCCTCGTCTCGAAGGCTTCTTCCTGGACCGCTGTCAGTGTCAGCGACTGTGGTTCACACGCGGGTACTTTGTCAGGCGTTTTGGAACGAAAGTACGGAGAACCATCCGTATCGCCAACGGGCGTGTATCAAGGGGCGGTTATTTCGGCGGCAATCTACCCAAGTTCCATCGATGGCCGTGTCGCAATGGCCGTGTCGTCTGGTCTCGTCCTGGTTCTTTGTTGCATCGTCCAAGAGCCGGCCGAACGACTCGGCACCCGCATGTAGGAAAGAAGAACTGCGCCGTCACGGGAAGTCATTCAACGTCTTCTTCTCTCTTTCCATTTCGAATCTCATCATGGAACCTACACGCTGGCCACGTCAACCCATTCACGGGCGTTATCATCTTGGCGTGGCGCCCCCTGGCGCCGCCGCCATCATCATCGTCATCGTCGTCATCATCATCGATGTGAGAACCCGCAAACGGCACCGGGGTTGGTTTCGGGGTGGATCGGGGTGGAAAGAAGGGGGGCGAATCGGTTTGTTTCTTCGAGGAATGAACCATAAACGGAATTTCCGTCGTAGAATCGACTGACGTCGAGGCCACGTCAGCCACTGGCATGCTTCCCCCATCTTGGCATGGCGCCCATCGTTGATCGATGTGGTCGAGAAATACAAACGAGTCGTCGCTGTGAAAGGAGGTGGGGAGTTGGATAATGAATGATACGAGGGACACGAGAAAGCCATGTCAAACGCCGGGGTAGATCCTTTTGAGGTGGACGACACGCACCACCGTGGAAGCCCCTCGGAACGGACCTTGGCTCGGTCGGGTCATGCGTGCTGCAGCGTGTGCGAGAAGTGTTTTTCGGAGAATCCGTTCGAAAGGAGGTACAATTTTCGTCCACTGTGGCGCGATGCAGCGATGCGAAGTTCACCGTACCACAGGTCGCTACGAGTTTGTTCGCGTCCAGATCACGGAAAATTCACCTTGACCGCGGGCAGCACCGCTACATATGTACTGACGGCTCGGGTGCCGCTCCAAAGCTAACACCCAGGGGTCATGGATGCTGACGAGATCCCTCCACGTATGGCACCACGGTCGCTCCAGTTGTCAAGGTTGTGTAAGCTCAGAGTCATCGATGACGAAGTTTGGAGCATGTGTTCTGATTCTGCCGTCTTATTTTTCGCAGTCCAACGCTTTTTAGATTTTCAGCGTTTAGAAGACGCTATCGATTTCCGAGGCCGCCGTAGAATGGTGCATGCGTCTTCGCTATGTGCCAACACAGGCGTGTTGATGATGATGGAAACGGATTCACGTCTTCGCGCGCATCGCACTTCATCCCAGGGCCCAATCGGTTCCGAGGGGAAAAGAAGAAAACTGATGCGGCGTACGTTGATCTTGATCATGGTTGCGATCGTACCTGCATTCCACCCCTTGTCCAGGTTCGAACGTGAATGATCAAAAGGGTGCGCGAACGATGCGTCTTCTCTTCTTTCCAGAGAGCAGCAGGCGAACGGGGATTATGAATATTTGATGGAGAACTCGGTCCTGCGGCAACCGCTTTTACGTACAGAACGGACGGAGAAACGTTCGTAGCTTGTCCTGCGTGATGCATACGACGTCATTGGACATGCACAGGCCGTGTGGCAGAGCTGACAAGCGACGGCGCGTGTATTGAAGAATCGGAAGAATGCTTGGCAGAAGACGTTTGAAAGAGGGGGAACAAGCCTCGCAAGCAGCCTTCAGAGGCACGAACCAATGATATGGGTTGGGTTTGCCTTTTACCTCGATGATGTCCCACTGTCAGATTTAGTTGATCTCATTGCGATGATTGATGGTGCTAGGCGAGGTCGAGCCTGAGTGTGGGTACCGAACATGACTGACGTTTACCGATTCTAAAGTTCCTGTTGTTGAAAGGAGTCGAGTCAATATCTCACTACAAGCTCTGACGCAGGACGCACATGCAAACCGTGCGCCGTTCTCAGCATGGCCATTCTTGTATGGTATCCATTTGTAATGGTGCTTGGCAGCGAAAGAACGGGTTTATTGGGGAATTTCCGGACGAGAGAGGTTCCCGCGAAACACGACGATTCACGTGGGATGGTGTCGGTGTTTGGCTCGCACGATCATCGAAAAACGGTTGTCTGGCGCCTTTGCTCCACCGATGTCAATGATGTTCTAGAGCTCGCTGAGAATGAGACAACTGAGCAATACGGTCACGTCACCTTCTACCACGATCATCAGTGTAGAAACGGGGTTTATTCAGAACATATTGTTTGCGAACCGATCAGCTCGCTTGACAGTGGAGATGATCTAGAACGTTGTGGGGTTCAAAAGCAGGCTGCTGTGGGACATTACACTTTGTGGCCAGCATCGCGTTTTATTTACAGATTCACGCGAGTCACGGACTCAGTTCACGGTATACTCTTGCCTGAACGCAACCGTGAGCGGGAAGATCCAGATGACAGCAAGTTGCTATATCTAACGGCTAGCTTGTCGTTTCGTCTCACAGTACGGAGCACTCACCAGAATGGTAAAGTTCTCACCATGGTGGAGGCGTAATTTACTGTAAGGGGGACTCAAGAGGCGATGAACAGGGAGATCTTTCATGATGTAATTCTGCACTGACGGCTGGTCATTTGATGCTTGAGAATGCGGCGCTGCTGATGTGTGACACGTCCCTCTGCGGTCTCTGCGGTCCATCTTCCTGTTTCATGAAGATGCATTGGTCACAGCGTATCTTGAATGCAGGATGCATTTGAAACTCGCGGCGCTCGAGAAGATTGGACGGAAAGACCCGATCTTGGGGGTGTTCTCGTATCATGGATGGGTTGCAATTGGAGGTGGCCGACGACAACAGGACGCCGGGCATCACGCACCAGGGTCTAAGTGAAATTGTCCAGCGAATAGGATGGTTCTCGTTCGCGCTGGCCTGGGAACGTCGAAGATCACCCATGCCGTTTGGATGGCTTTGCCTGGGAACGGATCTACTAGTAACAGCTCCACGACCACCGCCATCGACACCACTCGGGACATATCATTCATGGCGAAAAAAAACACTCGCTTCGTCAGCGTATCGGCCGGTTTCCTGTGGCCAGTCAGGGCGTCCGAGAAGGACGGTTACGACTTTACGCCCGACTTGTTGCAACGTTCCGGTCAGCAGTCATCATCATGCCGATATTCTTGACCTTTTTTTCGTTCGTGCAGGTATGTATCACTCAGATCGATCACGTTCGTCCTTTGCGGGTGGGTCGGCGTCGCTCTGCCAATTTCACTTCATCTGAACTGGTGATCTGTGTCCACTGATCGGAACGGCGTGTTTTCTTTTCGCGGTCAACTAGTTTTGTTGCCCGCTCGTTCCTAACCCCTTGGCGACCTGCTTTCTATGAGGGGATGCCCTTCCTCCGACCTCGTGCCAGTTTACCCTTCCTGCCCATTTCGGTCTTTTTATCAAGAACTTTGGCGACGTGGCACCCTCCAGTGCATGCACAGACTTTTTGAGATCGTGGTCCCCAAGGGGAAAATCAGGGCCTCCACTCGAGCACAGCTCCGACACGGCTCTCTTGACCTCTTTTCATTTCGCGTGCGTGCGCTCTACACCACGGTTCGCATTATCGGTTCTCCCACGATCACTTCGTACAGTGGTGGATTCCGCTGTCCCCGAAGGACGTTTCTTGCCAAATCGTAACCGACCATGCGACATATAAAACCTGTCACTCTCTTCCCTTTGGCCATCAGGACCGTCCAAGTTCGTTTTCAACGCAGGCCTAGTCGCCTTCATTGTTTTCTCTGCCTTCCCTCGTCACGAACGCTCGCACTTTCGTTCCCTCCCGTCGTTGTTTACCGAAACCAACGTCAAGCAATCCAGAATGTGTAGCATGGAGTGGTCAGTCTGTGATTCATTCAGTCGTCAGGGGGCTATGCGTTCAAACCCCTGGTCACTGTAGCATCGGAGATCAGTACAGGGGCTGCGGGGTATGCTGCTGCCAACATTCGCTAATCGTCCACTCAACCACGTCCCACCCTAATCTGTTATTTACTTCGAGCAGCACTACGTTCGGGTGTATCAGACCGGCGTCACGATCGACTGTGGTTCCCCTACATGCAAGCTGAGCAGCGCACACATGCACAAGACAGCACGGAACTGTGGATGTATCTCCGTACGTTGTCTTCTCACTTCTTTTCACTCGTTTGCCGTGTCTTCGCCGTGATGCGCTGTCCGCTTCACACACGTCCGCGTTACGATGTTCATCTCGGGTTCGTCTTTTGTATTTCTCGACTCATGACGTGCTTTACTAGGAACATACCGACCACCGGCGCGTACGTAACCTATTTCAAACCAAATGCGAAGCCTGCCAGTACCCGGGACGTCGCTGGTGACGAGATGCGATGATGCGCTGCGCCCGCTTCAATTAATGTGTTTGCAGCCTCTGCCTCCGCCACCACCACCATCACCACCACCACCTTTGATACCTGTGTATCCATGGACTCTAAGGTTATCCCTGCCAACCATAAGGATATAAATTAAAAAAAAGTCATTCTGTCGTATTTTGCTTTTGTCAC
>JBBPOB010000394.1:0-17617 GCA_038091275.1 Tylopilus subfusipes | reverse complement strand
AGAGGTGGCGGAATTCCCGCAGCGAAGTATCCAATTAGGACTGCATTTTCTGTTACCTGGGCAAGCGCTACATTGTTCTGGAATTGGGCAATATACTCGGTCAACGAAGGAGAGTATACTCCTCTCTTTCCCGTAGGATTCATTCGGGTGGTTGTGAGCCAAGAGATAGCGTTCCCTTGAGTGTCATGGTGTTTGAACACTTTCTTAAAGGCTGTCTCGAATTCGTCCCATGTTCCGATAGAGATATTGTTTCCCGAGATAGCTTTTGCTCGAAAGGTGGATGCCCATATAAGAGCAGACCCTTTGGTCATATATGATAGAGTGAAGGCTACTTGCTTGCCGTCGTTGTCATATACTTGTACATTCACCGCCAAGTAGAATCGTACTGAGTTTAGCCATGGTATGGCTTTGGTGTAACTTCCGTCAAAGGGCTCGGGGGCTCCGAGACGAAGTTCGGTGGGTTTGGCTGGAGTAGCCATAGAAGAAACCGAGGGAGGGATAGGAGGAGGAGAAGGAGGGTTCGGGAATAGATTGGATACGTATCTTCGAGAGGAGGTTGAAGATGGTCCCGGGACAGAGGGGTGTAGGGGGAGGAGCGCAGTAGGAGTCAGGGACGATGGGGCGGAAGGTAATGTAACGGTCTGGGATAAGTCGAGAGCAAGGTCCGCTACTTCAGTTTGTTCCTCAGTAGTGGTAACAAGGATGTCAGGTTCTTCGTCAGATAATGATCGTGACGAACTAGAGGATTCTTCTGGTGCGATAGCCGGTGGTTGGGGTCAGGAGCTGAGACTCCAGAGGGAGCCGGTGTTACGAGATGGGAGGGAAATGGTGGAGACGCACGCGGTGGTCGCTCCATAGAGACGCTAGTTCTATTGTTATGTCGTTGGACGTATACTACCTCTAAAGACGAGGACGAGATAGGCTTGCCCGAGAAGGGTGGTTTCGACGTTCAAGTCTCTGTTCAGAGAGACTAGGTTTATTACAAGGGTTGTGTCGAGAAGAGAACTCTCAATGCCTCATGTTGCAATTTGAGTGATTGCCTGAGCATCGTTGATTAGAGTATCAACGAGACGAGTGAACCCCGAAGCCAGTGCTTCGGTTAGAGTGTCACCTTTGTTCAAAGGTCGACCAAGGAAGTCTTTAAACTAAGTCAATCGAAGTTGCTTAGGACACAGCAAGGTTAAGCTTTGACGAAGGGTTATGGATTTAAGCCAGTCCGAGTACAAAGTAGAGGCTAGTAGATTCGAGAGAACTAGCATAGGGAACAAGGGTAAAGGTTACTGGGTTTAAATACCAGTAGGTTCTGCGCACGGACCAATACAAGAATGGAAACCAAGAAGTTGTACGATATACAAAAGCCAACCAGAAGTCAGAATGACATCATACGATTTAGGGAGCCAATGGAAAAGGTGAATGAGAAGTCATACCACTTGTGTGAACTTCCAATGGGAAGGTGAGATCCTGTATCCAAAAGAGGATCAGGATTAGTAATACATGTCGACGAAAGACAAGACAATGAGATGTAGCACAAGGAAAGAAAGAGAAATCGTAACAGTATGCCTCTATCAGGCATATCTTCAAATTGCCCACCTAGCCTTCCTCCCTGCAACCCTCACTATAGAGGCTCCACACTCATGGACCATTTGCACCATACAAAATGTGCACCAAGAAGCATTGATAAACATTCCCCTCACTTTTCATCAGTTAGGAATGTTTGAGTTCCTCATGGACTTGGCCATATCTCCACCACCACTGGGCCAAATCACATGACCCAGGGACCGATTTGTAGCCAAGGATTTGTACTTTGTTTGTTCCCACCAAACATAAGCGACATTCCCACAGGTGCTTGTGGTGCGCTTTGCGCACCACATTAGAATTAAACATTGCAACAGTTTTGGAGGTCACTGTACCTTAGACAGATCACTGAAAATGCAAATGCCCCAGCCCCATAATTGGAGTAGCCACTCCTAGCCCAGCCTCATCTATCTCTGTGTCCAGCTCTTCTCTAGATCAGGAAACCATTAGGGTTTTAGAACTAACAGAGATGGACCTCTGTGATCACATTCGCAATAAAGCACTAGGACAGCAAGCCCTAGATGGAGCTGCACCACTCCCACAATCTGACCCAAGGTACCCCAATACATGCTTTTAGTGCCACTCACTTGGCCACATCTGGTGTGAATGTCCCCAATACCAGTGCCCCATTTGCCTCTGCTGGGCACCACTACATATGCAGGGTGAATGTCCACTGCATAACTCCACTCCACCCAGATGACATACAACAGCAAATTTGTTGTCTTTGTCTACCTCCTTCTTATATCAATGCCATCCCATTCCCATTATGCCTTATCAAAGGCCACCTCCCCCTACTTTCTGGTCCTTTCAATCTACTTGAAGGAGATGACACTAAGCTCTAGTATCAGAGAAAGAAGGCCCAGTCAATGAAGATTACTATAATCCAGTTGGTGATGCTAACAACTGTGGATCCCCAGGAGCTGCTTATGGAGAGTTTTAAAAAGTCATATCAGTGATTCAACATTTACAAAGGGGGTATTGTTACAATTCACTTTTCTTCTTCACTTGTACTACCAATAATTCAATGATCTTGCTTGCATTGTATTACTAATCCTGATCCCATTTGGGAATAGGATCTCACACTCCTACTGGAAGATGATTGTACAAATGGTGTAACTATCCTCCTAGTTATCCCATTGGTTATTCAGATCATATGACTTTGCTTTCCTATTTTCTATTGGCTTTCAACAAGTCACATGATTTCTATTTTCCTTTCTTGGCTTGGTTCATGCAATGGACCACTACTACTTAAACCTGTTGAGTACCTTGGATTATTCCTCATGCTAGTTCTCTTCAAACTACTAGCTCTACTCTTGTACCTTAACACTCTACTCACTACAAATCCATACTTTATGTTCCAGGTCTTGTCCTTGCTGAAATGACCAGACTCACTAAAGAGCTGATAGTCTTAGATGAGGACAAGCAGAACTAGGAATCAGTGCTCTAACAGTGAAGATGGGAAATCTCCAAGTAAACAAGACTAGAGGGAGCCAGTTGTTTACCTGGGCCTTTATATACTATTCTAAGATTTGTACATGTGTTCTGAGTAATTATGGTTCTCAGTTTAAAAACTTCCTTGATCAACTGTCAGAACATGGTGACACTCTTTGTTCATTATGGAGCAACTCCTCAGAGCAATCCTTGTCTTTGTTGTCACTCTTTACATATGTTGACCTCTCAATCAACGATGTATTTCTTCACATCATTGTATATCTGGTACTAGTTGTTGAAGTTACAGTAGTATACACCCTCAGACATAACACCTTCTCCAATGTTCTCTGATATTCTATGATTATGCATCCTCTTATATATACATATAGTCTCGACTATCCTGTATATTCTTCATACTTGATCTTTTACAATCTATGCTCATCTTGTGTCCTAGTCTGTTCAACTAGTCCCCTCAACCTCAACCTTGTAATCTTGACCTAGACCTAGTAACACTCTACTTTTGAGGATATTGAGTCTCTTTGTGAGTACCTCCCTCAAGACTAGAGAAGACCTCCAAGTATTTGTCTGAAGACAATCGACCTGTGTAACAGTAACAGTTTTGCTTCTTTTAATAGGAATGGTAGAATCTCAGTCAAATAAAAGGATAGTTGCTATTGTTTGGTCATACAAATAAATATACATGTGTCAGCATTATGTCTGAGTTTGAAATTGTTTCCATGCTTCTTTGTTCTCAACCCATTACTATTAAAAAATCTTCCATTTCCTTAGAAGAATGCATATATTTTTCAAGCCTTCTTTTGAGGTAATTCCAGATGTGTTCTATGGGGTTAAGGTTAGAAGACTGTATATGCCATACCATAGTCCTAAATTCCTGCTCATCTAGCCACTTCTTGTCCTTCTTTCAGGTATGCTTGGAGTTATTGTCTTGTTGAAACATGATATTAGAATGGTTAAGATTATAAAACCTCAGGGAATTTCTGAAGCTCATCCTTCAAGATTTGTATAGTAGGTAAAGGTCCCCATTTATCCTATCATAAATTTGAGCAGTTCCTTCCTAGCTCATACAGCCCCATATCATTATAAAATCTCCATTAAATTTGATAGTTTTTAATAGTCAATCTGTTACAATGGGAATATCTTCACATCTTGTGCACCAAATCACATGACCTAGAAACCATTATTGTAGCCAAATATTCATACCACATATGCTCCCACCAACACTAAGCAATATTCCTATGGATTAAAGCCAGGACAAAGGCTCAGTAACAGATTGATAAAAGGACTATCATGTTTGATGGGGGTTTTACCTACAAATCTTGAAGGATGAGCTTCAGAAATTCCCTGAGGTTTTATAATCTTAACCATTCTAATATCATGTTTCAACAAGACAATAACTCCAAGCATACCTGAAAGAAGGACAAGAAGTGGCTAGATGAGCAGGAATTTAGGACTATGGTATGGCATACACAGTCTCCCAACCTTAACCCCATAGAACACATCTGGAATTACCTCAAAAGAAGGCTTGAAAAATATAAGCATTCTTTTAAGGAAATAGAAGATTTCTTAATAGTAATGGTTGAGAACAAAGAAGCATGGAAACAATTTCAAACTCAGACATAATGTTGACACATGTATATTTATTTGTATGACCAAACAATAGCAACTATCCTTTTATTTGACTGAGATTCTACCATTTCTATTAAAAGAAGCAAAACTATTACAATGGTATCTCTGGTTTAAAATGGGACTATTTTCACACCCTGTGGACCAAATCACATGACCCAGGGACCATTTCCATAGCTAAGGGTTCATACTCCACATGCCCCCACCAACACTAAGCAAGGTTCCCACACCCTCTAGTACTATGCTGCATACACTACAAAAGTAGCAAACATTGTAACAGTTTTGCTTGTCACTGTATATGCACTTCAAAAAATTGTAAGAGTGTTGTTGGTCTACTCATGCACTCAAGATCACACTGATGAAGTAAACCATGTTGATTCACCAAATGATATATAGAGTATAGGTAAAAGTAGATTGGGTCACCAAAGCAATCCAGACAGATTTATGTATATACCAATGGGTATATGTGATCTCTTCTATTACATGTGCCATACTAGATAGGTTACTGTAGGGGGGGCCTTAAGCCCCTGGCACTAGTGCTCCTAAAGGACCTAAAAGTGAGAACTTTGGTGAACATCAGTAAAACACTGGATTTGGCACAAAAGTACAAACTATGCAACTCTGCATGGATCTGTACAGCTTTGTGTATAGGGGGGGATTTTGCTAATGTCAAGGTAAAGGTGTGGGTGAACTTGAGGGGGATGTGCAGGGCAAGGGAAGTGGTAGTAAGGACAATGATGAGTTCTTATAACACAACTGAGCCCTTTCTTTTTACTAATGCAACCAATATTAGAAAATACTATGTTTTCAATTCAAAACTGGCCAACTTTCAAAGATGCCCCCAGAAGCACTCTTGATGAAATCAAGAACACCTATCATATTGTTCCTGTTTTCATGGATGGTAAGCTCATCAAACCCCAATCATATCTAGGCAACTGCATGGGTATACCCCCAGGTATTGATGGTCAGATCCACACCCATATCTAGCACTTACCCATACTCACAGCTATCACAGTGGGTATGGGTATTAGCCATGGGTCAAGCATTTCAGATCCTGGGTATGATCCATACTGAATACACCCATGGATCTCACTTGAAGGACTCATCTTGGAGGTTGTTGTCCAAGGGTGCACAACTGCAGCCACTCACATACAAACTTGAATAGAAGGGGATGGGGGGTTGTGTGAGGGCCAGGAGTGGGTAGGATCATGTCATCACATTGGCATGTCATCAGTGAGAGGACAAGGGCAAGGATGCACCTATCACTGTTATTGTTGCATTGTTGCATCATTGGTGAGGAAGAGGGAGAAGGCAAGGGCAAGAGACACAATGGCATAATGCACACAAATGTATATGTTATGCCATTTCCTCTGCATGCTTGGCAGTGAGGAAAAGGGCAGTGGCAGAGAGGACAAGGGCACAGGTGAGGCTGAGGCTGGAACTGGGGCAAGAGATGTGACAGCACATAAATGTGCATTACTTCATCATCTTGAGGCTCAGATGGAAAAAAGGGAGGGGGGCCCAGATCATGACCACTCACATACAAAGACAAATGTGAATGCTGACAATGCATTCATGTTCATGTTTGTAGGCAAACAGAAGGGGATGGGGGATTGAGTGAGGGCCAGGAATGGGTGGGGTCATGTCATCATGTCATCAGCAAGAGAGAGGGGCCAAGAGCAAGGGCAAGGGCAAGGGCAAGAATGAGGGCAAGGGCAAGGGTGCACCTGTCACCATCATCATGTTGTTATGAGGTGGGTGAGGATGAGGGTGTGGGAGTAGGAGTGAGAGTGGGAAAGGAAGAGGGTGTGCCATTGACATTGCATCCTTATCCTTATTGTTGTGTTGATATTGCATTGTTGTTGTTGTTGCATCATTGTTGCATCATCATTGTCATCTATGAGGAAAAGAAAGGGGGTAAGGGCAAGGGTAAAGATGTGCCCATCACTGTAGTTATCATGTCATTATGAGGTGGGTGAGGATGAGGGAAAGGAAGAGGGAGAGGGAAAGGGTGTGCTGTCAATGTTATGTCCTCATCCTCATTGTTGTGTCAACATCACATCATTATCATCATCCATGAGGGAGAGGAAGGGGGCAAGGGAGAGGGAGGAGGTGAGGGCAAGGGTGCACCCATCACTGTTATCATCATGTCAGCACAAGGTGGGTGAGGATGAGGAGAGGGAGAGGGTGCACTGTCAACATCTGCAAATCCAGGTTTTTGCCATAGTTGCTCATAGTTGCATAGTGGGCATAGTGTTCCATAGCAAATTCATAGTTGACTCATAGTACTCATAGTTCTCATAGTGTCATAGTGTTCATAGACTGGACTAGTGCTGTCAGAGTGTATTCATAGTAGTTACATAGTAGTCATAGTGTCATAGTAATCTCACTAATTCTTATCCTTATCCTCATCTTAATCTTCACTAATGCTGATGCTAATCCTTATCCTTATCCTAATCCTCACTAATCCTAATCCTCACTAATCCTAATCCTAATTCTAATCCTTATTCTAATTCTAATTCTAATCCTCACTAATCCTAATCCTAATCCTGTCAATGAGAATCCTAACTGACAATCTGTCTGACAATGGTGTAGTATATATAAGTGTAAAAAAATATAAAGTGTGTTGCAAATAAGTGTATACAAAGTATACATAAATGTGTAGTCAAAGTGTAGCAAAAAGTGTAGTCAATGTGTAGCAAAAGTGTAGCAATGTGTAGTAAAAAGTGTGATTAAAAGTGTAGCAAAAGTGTAGCAAAAGTGTAGTAAAAGCATGTTAATAAATGTAGGATTAGGATTAGGAGTGTACTAAAAGTGTAGGATTAGAATAAGGATTAGGAATAGTAGTGTACTAACCAAAAGGCTAATTCTAATCCTATACTTTTTAGTACACTTTTGTACTAATGTAATCATACTATGGACACTATGGATTTACTGGGAGAGTGCTGTCAAACACTATGAGATACTGTCATAGTACTGTTCATATGGACCCTCACTATGGGCACTATGGTACTGTCCAGTGCTGTCCAGTACTGGACAGTTAGTTCTGATTTTGCTGATGAACATTGTGTCCTCATTCTTGTTGTTGCATTAATGTTGTGCATGCTTGAGGAAAGATGAGTGAGGTGGGTGACTTTGAAAAATTACTTATATAAGTAATCCTTGTATCTTCTTACCAGATTGGATACTACCTTAGCCACAGCCTGGCACTGGCTGGCAGCTTGACCTTGGCCTTGTTAAGAAGATCACAGTATTCACACTTCAGACTTCTACTAAAGAGACTGTGGATCTAGAGTGGATTACATGAGTCTGGTTCTAAAACAAGTCTAGACTATGACATCATGATACATAATTCTTATTACTTATTACTTATTACTTATCAAAATTTCATATTACTCCCAGATAAGACTTCCTATCTCTGTTAAATAGGATAAGAAATAGTGTTCCTATTGGACACTATTATTGCTTGTTATATTAGGAGACATATGGATATAGGCTTCGCCTATAACAACATGTTTGTGGAGTTGTTAATCATAGTATTGGACTACAATAACGACAAGAACAGTGTTGAGGACTGGAGCCCCAAAGAAAGTGGTTACTGCTGGAGGCAGCACGTCCAGTGGGAGTGTCACCTAGTTCCTTAGGTTGACCAAGGAAGTCTTTAGACTGAGTGAACAAGTCGACTCAGGACACAACAAGGTCAATCAGAGGAGTTGTAGATTGCAAATAGGATGACAAGATACAAGGTGAAAGCTAGTAATATGAGAGAACTAGTGTGAGGATAGTAGGTGCTATTCATCATGTTTAAATAATAGTAGATCCGTCGCATGGACCAAGACAAGACCAATGAGAAATCGTGAACGAGAAGTCATACCATTCGTATGTGCTTCCAATAGGAAGGTGAGATCCTATATCCAAAATGGAATCAGGATTAGTAATACAAATGAGAAGCATGAATGCCAGTCAAGATAGTAGTACAAGTGAAGAAAGGAAAGCAAATCATAACATTGCTATCATTGTTCCACTTCCTATTCACCTTTTATAGGTACTATACAGTACTATACGGGTATAAACACATCCTGTTTATATATAAGGAGGGCCTTACTGCCTATCCTTTCTAAGGACTTAACAGAATGTTACGATTTCTCCTTTTCTTGTACTCAACTCATGGGTTGACCTTGACTTCGCTTACCTTGTATTACTAATCCTAGTCCCGCTTTGGGCACAGGATCTCACCTTCTTATTGGAAGCTTGCACTTATGGTACGACTTCTCTATCCATAATTCCCATTGGCTCGTCGTATCGTATGACTCTTACGTTTCCTTTCTTGACCATTTCCTTTCTTGATTATTTCCATATCCATCTTGGTCTGTGCGCTGAAGTTTATATTACTTAAACCCTGTCTTTACCACCCCCGATCTTCACGCTAGTCCTCTCATAGTACTAGCCTCTTCTTGCACCCTCGCCACTCGCAATCTACACCCGTATCACTTGACCTCGTCATGTCCTAAGTAGCCTAGCTGCTTAGTCTAAAGACTTCCGTGGTTGACTTATGAAAGTAGGCGACATCTCATCTGAAGACCTGTCTTCGGCGTTCACCAGGCTTGTCGACACCCTAGTGTCCGACGCATATATGATCATTCAAATCGTTACTCCAGCGGCAGAAGTTCATCTCTTAGATGCTATCCTCATTATCCACGTTGTGTCTCTCAACGGAGACCTCAATGAAGAAACCACTCTTATAGGAGAAGCTTATGTTGTCTTAGCCTTTAGGAGGTAGTATATGTCTCACGACATAACAATAGGACTAGTGTGTCTATGGAGCGACCACTGTGTGTGTCTCCACCATTTCTTTACCACCTTGTAACACTGGCTCCCTGTGGAGCCTTAGCTCTCACTCTCAACCACCGGCTCCCATACTGGAAGAATCCTCTAGCTTGTCACGATCACTATCTGATGAGGAATCTGATATCGCCGTCGCCACTACTGAGGAACAAACCGAAGTAGCAGATCTTGCCCTCGATCTATCCCAAACAGTCACTCTCCCATCTGCCCCATCATCCCCAACCCCTACCACACTCCTCCCTCTCCATCCTCTATCTCTTCTCAAAGATATGTGTCGTCCCTATTTCCGAATCCTCCTTCTCCTCCTTCTGTCCCTCCCCCAACTTCTACCATGGCTACTCCAACCAAGCCTACCGAGCTTCGACTCGGAGCCCCCAAACCCTTCGACAGAAGTTATGCCAAGGCCATTCCATGGCTAAACTCGGTATGGTTTTACTTAGCAGTAAACGTCCAAGTATACGACAACAACGGGAAACAAGTCGCTTTCACACTTTCCCACATGACCAAGGGACCCGCTCTTACCTGGGCCTCTACCTTCCGAGCAAAGGCCATCTCTGGTGCAACCATCTCTATCAGGACATGGGATGAATTCGAAAAGGCCTTCAAGAAAGCATTTAAACATCACAACGTCCAAGGCAATGCCATAGCATGGCTCGCCACCATGCGAATGAACCCTACAAGGAGTATATTCTCCTACCCTAACCGACTACATCACGCAATTCCAAAACAATATAGCCCTTTTCGAGGTAGAGGACGACGCAGTCTTAATCGGATATTTCACTGCAGGAATTCCCCCACCCCTCATGTGATGAGTATACACTATGGAGAAAACCCCCGAGAAAATCGATGAATGGTACAAGAGGATTACCCATTTCCAAACCCAGTTCGAACGAAGCAATGAGATCACCTTCTGACGCCCTAAACCCACCTTCGCCTCATACAAATCTGGACCCCAGTCCACCCCTGCTCGAGACCCTAACGTGATGAACATAGATGCCATCAAAGTCGCCCCTCTTACTCCTGAAGAGAAAGCCCGATGCATCAGAGAAAACCTATGTTTCCGATGTAGGCAAGCAGGACACAGCAGCCACAACTGCCCGAACTTTAGGACCAACAAAACAAGGACCTTACCCCCTATCCCTCGAGTAAGGAAGGTAGAAGAAACAACCGCTAAAGTAGAAGAAATAAAGGATGAAGAAGATGAGGAGACCATATGAAGAGTCCAGTTTATGTTTAACAAGGATTTTTGAAACAAGGTACCCGATCGACGCAGGTACCTAAGGAATCGAGTACCCGTTTTGTAAAAGTATCCACTGCCAAATCTATAAAGTTACCTGTGCAGATACTTGTACCAGACCGAAACCTCAAAGCCATTGACACCCGAGCCCTTATCAACAGTGGGGCTGATATTTCCTGCATAGATTGGGGATTCGTTAAGAAATACAAACTCCCTATCACCCACCTCAACCATTCCCTCATTGTACGAAACATAGATCAAACAAGGAACAAGGAAGGGGATATCAAGTTCACCACAACCCTATTTCTTGACGTAGGAGGGATAGCCCTCAAGCACACCTTCTTCGTCATGAACTGCGGACGAGAAAATATAATTCTAGGAATGCCATGGCTCAAGGAAGTAAATCCTTCCATTGACTGGATGAACCAAACCCTCGTAATCGCCAAAAACAAAGATCAGTCCAAAGAACTCTTTGCCCTCCATGAGCATGACTACCATCAGAACAACGAACGACTTCAACCCCCGCCCAACCAAATATACGTACAACACACCGATACTCTTTACGATTACCTAGGCTATGATACCCCTGACGATTTCATCGTCAAAGCTGTCACCACAAGAACCATCGGACAAATCGTGAAACACGGATCCCGATTCCTTCCCACGGGCACCGTAGCCAAACTCACTACAGCCACAGAACTAGCCACATTAGCCTACAAGAAAGCTCCAAAAGCAGAAATCCCAGAGAAATTCAAAGAATTTGTGAAGGTATTCGCAGAACCCACCGCAGGCACCTTACCCCCCTCCCACCCGTATGACCATGAGATTAATACCAAAGAAACCTTCATCCCAAAAGTAGGGAAGATATATCCCCTAAACCCTGCTGAATGAGAAGCCACCGATAAATTCATTGATGAACAACTAGTGGCTGGAAAAATATGGCCTTCGAACTCCCCACAAGCTGCTCCATTCTTCTTTGTTAATAAGAAGGATGGGAAACTCCGACCATGTCAAGATTATTGTTACCTCAACCAACATATGGTCAGAGACACCTACCCCCTTCCCCTCATCTCCAAACTTGTCGATAAGTTGAAAGGACAATGAATCTTTACCAAGTTCGACGTTCGCTGGGGGTACAATAATGTCTGAATTAAGGACAGACACCAGTGGAAAGGCGCATTTATCACTCACAGGGGACTCTTTGAACCAATGGTCATGTTCTTTGGAATGATGAACTCACCTGCTATGTTCCAAAGATTTATGAACAACTTGTTCAGAGACATGATTGCAGAGGGATGGTTAGTAATCTATATGGACGATCTCCTCATTGCGTCCAAAGACCAGAAAACCCACAATGAAAGGACCAAACGAGTTCTTCAACAAATGGAAGAACTGGATCTCCACCTCCGACTAGAAAAATGCATGTTTGACGCCAAGGAAGTAGAATATCTGGGAATGGTGATCAAAGAAGGAACGATAGCAATGGACCCTGTCAAACTTGACAGCATCGTGGAATGGCCCATACCGAGAACGGTAAAAGAAGTGTGCTCATTTCTAGGATTTGCAAACTACTATCGCTGCTTCATCGCAGACTACTCTAACATTGTATGGCCTCTTCTGGATTTGACCAAGAAAAATGTTGTGTTCCAATGGTCTACAAATTGCCAAGTCGCGTTCGACGATCTAAAGACAGTGTTCATGTCCAAACCGGTACTCGCTATGCCCAATGAAACAAAACCATTTGCTATCACAACCGACGCCTCCCTCATCACCTCTGGAGCGATCCTTCTTCAAGCTGACATCAACAGAGAATGGCACCCCTGCACCTACCTTTTCCAAGCTTTCGAAGACGTGGAGAGGAACTATAACATCTACAACAGGGAACTCCTCGCTATAATCTGCGCCCTTAAGGCATGGCACCATTACCTCCAAGGATCAACAACACCCGTAACAGTCTTCACCGATCACAAGAACCTTACTTACTTCTGCTCCGCACATACCCTCAATCGCCAGCAAGCTCGCTGGCTTTTTGACCTAAGCGACTTTGATCTAAAAATGACTCACGTCACTGGAAAACTCCTCATTGGACCGGATGCCCTATCTCACCGACCTGACTTCTTTCCAAAAGAAGGAAGCCCAGATAATGCGGAAGTAACACTACTTCCCCCTTCCCTGTTTGTCCAGCTTATTGACGCTTCACTGGCAAATGAAATTGCCTCCGCATCAATGGACGACCCCCTAGTACTCCAAACTCTCCAATCCATTGATAGTGATACCCCACTTGCATTTCATTCCCGACTTTCTGACTGGCAAACACGGGACAGAATCCTCACCTATCAAGGACGCGTCTATGTTCCCCCCACCGGAACTCTCCGTCATGATATCCTTCAACGCTGCCATAACCATAGCACCGCTGGTCACCCCGGATACCTAAAAACCTGTCAACTTGTTGCTGCTGATTTCTGGTGGCTGGGACTCACCCAATACATTCGAAAATATGTCGAAGGCTGTGCCGTATGCCAGCAAAATAAGGTCAACACCCACCCAACCATACCCCCTCTAACACCGATCAAATCCAACGCCACCCATCCCTTCCAACAAATTTCATGTGACCTTATCACCAACTTACCCCCATCCAACGGCTTCGATTCCCTTCTGGTCGTGGTCGACCATGGCCTTACAAAGGGGGTAATTCTATGCCCTATGAAGAAAACCATTACCACAGAGGGCATAGCCACCCTATTCTACCACAAAGTATACCATTGATTCGGCCTCTATAACAAAATCATTTCCGACAGAGAACCACAATTTGCGTCTGCATTCACTAAGGAACTCGGAAAAGCCCTTGGATACACCCTTGCCTTATCAACCACCTACCACCTGCAAACTGACGGAGAAACAGAACGGGTGAACCAGGAAATCGAGACATACCTTCGCATCTTCTGCAAGGAAGATCCCAGATCTTGGGCCAATCATATCTCCCAAGCGGAGTTCACTCATAACCACTGCCCTCATTCCATCACAGGACAATCACCGTTCTACCTCATGATGGGGTATGAACCCCGATCACTCCCCGATGTTGTCCCGAACTCCCCTCTCCCAGCTGTAGGAACAAGACTTTGAACATTGAAGAAACAGAGAGATGAAGCCCTGGCGGCACACAACCTAGCCAGGCAGACGATGTCAAGTAGGGTACAAAGGAAATTCAAACCCTTCGAAGTCAGAGAAAAGGTGTGGTTAGAAGGCCGCAATCTCCACTGGGACCTTATCGCTCCGAAATTCGCATCGAAGCACAAAGGACCGTTCGAAGTCATAGAAGCCCTATCACCCTTATTATACAAACTCCGCCTCCCTAAAATGTGGAAGATTCACCCCGTATTCCACACTTCTCTCTTATCTCCTTATCGCAAGAATGCCGTCCATGGACGGAACTTTCTGTCACCACCACCCGACCTGATAGAAGGCGAGGAAGAATACGAAATTGAGCGAATTCTATGCCACCAGAAGTCTGCAGCAGGCTTCTCGTACCTGATTCGCTGGAAAGGGTATACCACGGAAGAAGACTCATGGATTCCCAAAAAGGACCTCAAACACGTGAAAACAGTCCTCAACACGTATAAAAGACTCCACCTATACCCACAAAAAACCCAGACTCGATCCTCCTCTTGTTGACATCTCTACTATATCCAAATTCACTAGCAATGTCTCCATGCTCCGATGTTCCTGAGCCATCCCCATCCATTACCATCTCCTCCCCCTCGTCATTAACGCATACCACTCACCTTGGGTCTCCAGAGCCCGACGCCATGTCTGACGTCATGGAGTTGGGGTGGCCATCCAACTACGACGCCACTCAACCCTGGTTATGTATTTACCCCAAGCAAAGTCCCACACCATCTCCAATACCAGAATTGGTCACCCCGATACCATCCGTAAATCTCCCTATCCACGCCCACCGACTCATTAATGCATTCCCAGAACCAGCCAAGATGGACCGGTTCGCAGACTATATGCGCGACTCGCACCTCGCTGTCCCCATTGGAGCCCATTTAGACATGGACTCCCCCCTGTACTCCCTCTACTGCACCTATCTACAGATCGCCCGCCTTGCCACCCTTCCCGCGACCTTAGCGATCAAAGCCCCCCATTCCTGGACCATCTGCACCATTAGAACGGTGCACGAAGAAGCATTGGTAAACCTGTCCCTCGCCATGCACCAACTGGGCATGTTCAAATTCCTAGAGAACCTTGACTGCTACTTGAAACAGCTGGCCAAAGAAAGTAATGCTCCTATTCTGGATATTGGGGTCCCCGCTCCTTGTCCCCCTTCTTCTATCTCCACCTCTAGTTCTCCCCTTGATAGCGAGACGATTCGCATCTTGGAATTGACCGACATGGACTTACGCACTCATCTTAGGAATGTAGTGCAAGGAAGAGCAGTGGTAGATGGAGCCACACCATTGCCTAGGTCAGACCCTTGTTATCCAATGACGTGCTTTCAGTGCCACTCTCTTGGCCACATCCAGGCAGAATGCCCCTGATATCAATGCCTCATTTGCCTTTGCTGGGGACCATTACATGCACAGCGTGACTGCCTGTTGCATGCTGGAGCTCGACCCCCTCAACGTGCAGCGGCAACTTCTTCTTCTTCCTCAGCATCCTCTGCACATGGTAGACATGCCGATCCCCATGGGCCTTCTCGAAGGCCACCTTCCCCTATCCCTAGAAGACGTAGGCAAAGGCGATGAGTGGCTCCAGCACTCATTGTGGACAACGATAGCACCTACAAAGACCTTTATGACCCAGTCAGAGACACAAATGACTGTGGATCCCCGAAAGCTGTATATGGCGAGTTTTGATGAGTTGTATCGGTGATTCAACTCCTACAAAGGGGGTATTGTTATGATTTCTCCTTTTCTTGTACTCGACTCATGAGTTGACCTTGACTTCGCTTATCTTGTATTACTAATCCTAGTCCCACTTTGGGCACAGGATCTCACCTTCCTATTGGAAGCTCGCACTTATGGTATGACTTCTCTATCCATAATTCCCATTGGCTCATTGTGTCGTATGACTCTTACGTTTCCTTTCTTGACCATTTCCTTTCTTGATTATTTCCATATCCATCTTGGTCCATGCACCGAAGTTTACATTACTTAAACCCTGTCTTTACCACCCCCGATCTTCACGCTAGTCCTCTCGTAGTACTAGCCTCTTCTTGCACCCTCACCACTCGCAATCTACACCCGTATCACTTGACCTTGTCGTGTCCTAAGTAGCCTAGCTGCTTAGTCTAAAGACTTCCATGGTCAACTTATGAAAGTAGGCGACATCTCACCCGAAGACCTGTCTTCGGTGTTCACCGGGCTTGTCGACACCCTAGTGTCCAATGCATATACGATCATTCAAATCATTACTCCAGCGGTAGGAGTTCATCTCTTAGACGCTATCCTCGTTATCCATGTTGTGTCTCTCAACAGAGACCTCAACGAAGAAACCACTCTTATAGGAGAAGCTTACATCGTCTTAGCCTTTAGGAGGTAGTATACATCTCACGATGTAACACAGAATATACTTCCATCCATTCCTCCTAGTATTAGTTGAATCCTTATATCAAACTAAGCTTCCACTACACAAGTTCAAGTACCAAATCCTTGTCCTTGTTGTTGCTACCATCTTGATTACCAACTACTATCCCAAAAACATTCTGAGTCCCTCACACAAAGTTACCTCCTTTCTTGTCTCTGCACAGACCTAGCAAGAACTCAGCTTGGGCCAAAGCTAAATATGCCCAGACTCCATACTACATGGTACCCACCACAGACCTCTTTATGATGTGTTTTTGCTATGTCACATACAACTGTAGCTGGCACACCAGGAAACAGAAGGCAGTGGATTTTTATATTGACCCTAGCTTGCCACCAATCAAGAAATTGCATTGTTCTTTGTTGGAAGACATTAGTCCAAATATGAGCAAGTCATGCTCGGCCTTACCATGCTGAGACAAGACTCAAGATTATACAATCTGAGTCAATGCATTTGCAATAGTCTACCATATATAAATTGACCTGTATCTTGGGGGAAAATAATCCAATTGTAGTCCTGCGCCCCCAACAGGGCCCATCTCGTCTGAACTAAGGTCACCAACTTCTCCTCTCGCACTTCCGTCCTATGACAGGTTATAAGCCCCACACTCTGACCTAAAACAGACAAAAATTCCCATGGATCCCCCACTACCACCACCACCACCACCAGCCGCACTACTGGCACCACCAACGTAGCCTCTGTTTACTTTCAGCTCTACAAATTCCATTCGTCCTTCTAATTACACCTTACCACCAATTGGCTCATCTTCCCAAAGCCAGACGACATCGCTGCTTTCTATCGCCACTGTCTCAGGCTCAGGATCATCTTCCGCATCGTTTCCGCCCGCTACCACCACCTCATCATCATCTGTCACCGCATCTTCCCTATCCACTCAAATCACCCCCTTTTCTACACCAATTAAAATCAAGAAGCTCCATGACAAGAATTGGTTTGCCTGGAAGACCCACATGGCCATCATCCTCGAACACAAAAATGCCTATGGCATAACGACTGGGGTCATATGCATGCCCTCAGACCCTGTTGCTGCTGCCAAATGGAGAGCACGCGACCTGATTGCGCACGAGCAAATTGTCACTGTGGTCAAGGACGAACAGGTAATCCATATCGTGACATGTAGAACTGCGGCAGAGATGTGGCAGGTGCTCAGCACCATCCATGAACCGAAACATACAGTGGCTCAAATAAGTGTCCCAATGTTGGAGCATTTTGGAAAGACTTAACATTTGCAAAAGAACTAAAATGTATCAGCTCTAACCCTTGCAGGGTCATAAATAGCCC
>JBBPOB010000393.1:0-17633 GCA_038091275.1 Tylopilus subfusipes | reverse complement strand
CCTGCTCCGCCTCAGCCGCCGATGGAGGTCTGTCATCACTAAATGAATCTCGCGGGGTTACTAACGAGTCTCGGAATTCGGGCAGGAAAGGAACTTCGACAGTCGCAAGAACGTCATGTTCCAACAGTCCGAGCATCTGGATTTCATGCATTTTAGCCCTCGCGATGAACCTAATACAATCCAGACGTCAGTTTGGCTTTCAAGAGAACTTGGACCGCCTCGAAACTGACCTATCCCTGCGAAAGGGCAAGTACATCTGCTTGTCCCAGAATGTCACTCCAATCCAGAATGGTTCCCACCAAAAGGTCACTTTCTCCCGTCGAATCGAATCGTTCGGTGTCTCATCGCCACCCCATAGCGGATCCAAGTCACGGGCACTGCTTTTCGCGTCTCTCTCATACTTGGGCTCGTATCCCTGGAAGCTGAAGATGGGACTCTGATGCAACGGAGCTTTCGCAAGCGAGACGAGATCGAGCCCGAACCCTTGATCCAGCATTCTGGTCGTTGTCAGGCGCAAAAGTTGCTTGGATACATGAAAGTACCCAGTCCCGGGTGTTATGAGGATCGTCGAGACTCCCGTTGACGACAAAGAACGGTCGATGTAGTGAGTTTCATTGGGATTGAGACCCAGGTTAAGTGCTTCGAGAATGGGCCCGTCATGTGCATATGATAGTTGTCCGATCAAACGCGCTTGATCAGGTTTTGTAGACTCCACGGAAGCTTGGTGATAGTGGTGTGCTAGCAGAATGTCCCGCTGGAAAGCCCAAAAGGAGTCCTTGAGGAGAAACAGGGTTGGATTCCAATCGTTGATGACTTCCAAGTCTGTGATGACCTTGAAGAAATCCTTGTACCACCGTCCATCCTCGTCGCGACGCAAGGGTCCCGCAGCGTACTCTAGTTCCGTCGCATCGTAATGAACTCTGGAGATCAAGACGATCGTGACGGTATGATCTGTGCCTGCTTCTCGCCATTTTGAAAAAAGGGTAGGGAGAAATGAATGGACGATCTTTTCGTAGAATCGCTCTCCGTCTCCAGTAAACTGCCAGAGCTCACGGCAAACTTGGATGAATATCGTGATCTTGGCTGACAAGGACCTATAAATTGTTTTGGTCCTTGGTGTCACATAGCCTGATGACACCTGGTGGGGAAAACGTCAAGAGAACAGGAGGTGGTTGCGAGGGCGCTGTAGATCACACCTGTTGGCCCTTGACATAGATGCTCTGAACCTTTGCGGCGATCACGCCGATGAACGAGATATCTTGGTCGACAAAGACACATTGACTGGCCAGATGTTTACCGAGCCTCCACATCTCGTTGCGGCCCAGGTACTGATCGGCAAAAAAGAATTCGACATAGTCAGCTGAATAGCTATCCTTGTCCACCTGGACATGTATGTGAGCAGATGGAACGAATGCAGTGCGATGTCGTTTACCTTGGTCACCGTGACTTCGGTGTTATTTTTCATGCCAAACGCGTCGGCGACGTTCCTGGGCAAAGATATCTGAAATGATCAGTGACGAGCCAGGACAGACAAGGTGAATTGAGAGGAACTTACCTGGAGGGTTGGTTTGGGGCAGCCTTCATCCTTGGGTACGGTAAAAAGGTAGCCGGAAGTGTCTCCCGACTGAGTTACGCGCAACAAGTCTCCCTCTGCTACTCCGGGCCATATTGATTGATTGAGGATGACTTTTGGTGACTCTTTTGGGTCATGGACCCAGGTGTTGAGGACTTTTGAGTCGCCTAGCTTCAATGGAGGGCCTGGTGTACTGAGTGGCATCCTAGCGAGCGATTGTGCGGTGTTGGAACGTTTTCGGCCATACTGAAGGAGGGGCTGAGACTGGGGGTCAGGACGAACCGCGGTCATCACGTTAACGAGTTGACTTTGTATCACTTATGTACATACTCATGATCGATGTGTCACATGCGCCGAGCAAACACTTTTTTTTTTCCCAATTTCCAGTCCAGTGGGACGATTCGTTGGTCCAGTTCTCCCTCGGGCCACGACGCTGGGCGGTTCCAAACTTCTCTGAATCACCAACTTTCGTTCAGAATCACGCTCCTTATCAATTTTCGCGCGCGCTCTGACATCGGACACTTGTCAATATGTCGCCAAACCAACCCCCATTTGACCTCCACCGAGTCGACGAGGTGACCGTCCTCGTCACCACGCCTTCAACAGATTCCAGCTCTTCCATCGGCACTGGCTCGCCCACGTTGCTGATTCTCGACCCATCGCTGCGCGACGCCCGTCGCTCATCCGTCGGTTCCTTTCATGGAACTCCCACCGTCAAGTTTGCGCCGCTTCCGGAAATCGATCCCAACAAGAAACGGTCTCTGGCACCTCTAGGTGTACCTGGGCGCTCGCGCCGGAAACGTGTCACTCGGCAGGAAGGTGAATCGTTATTATGGTCTGCAGACCTTGATGTGCCAGAGGACGCGGAGGATCCACTCATCTCGTTCGCAAAGTTTGTAAAGAAGACGGGCAAAACGCTGTGGCGGAGAGCGAGGAAGGGTAGCAGGGTTATTCCGCAGGAGAACGTGGCGTGTTCCGCTGAGCCTGTTCTTGACATCAAATCCACTACGCGTTCGGGTGACATGGCAGTAAGGGACAAGGGTGAGTGTGTTGCAAAGGCTATGGGTTTGGGTTTGGGGGACAAGCGTGGGCATCGAGCTTCCTGGTCGCCAGTGACGTTGGCCGTGCGGACGCTCAGCTGGGAAAAGGCGCGAAAGAGCACCAGCGACTTGACTCGTTTTTCAGTGGTTCCATAGCCAGTCCAATACTGTATGGGTTTTCTTGCTGCGGTGCATGTACTTGGCCTCGGTGTACTACAGCGTACCTTGCTCGGTTCCATTTATCTTGTCAAGCCGGCGGTCGATGCCCGCCACCATGCCAAAATAAAACATTGACCAGTGCAGGTCCACAACCTTTACGTTCTTTCATTCCTACCCTCTCTACTGTCCCCTGCGCTCGCGCCTCGTCGCAGCCTGGTCCTCTATCCAGATACCCCTGCCCTGCTCACTCTCTGTCGAGCATGTCTTGTACCCCAACACCTACAGCGACCGGATATGCCACAATCACGACATTCTTCCCGTCCACCTCGTTTTCTCAAAGCGCAGCAAGCCCCCAAGTGACCATCACCGTGCGGCAGACGTGTGTTGCTTCAGGCACAATCACTGGCTCGACGATTGGATGCGTATCAAGTTCACAAGTCACGGAGGTATACACCATAGGAGGTGAGTGCCTTTGTTTTCAGCCAGTTTTCTCCTATCCCCCGCATCGGCGCCCTTGATGTTCTGAGGCTGTGGCACGTCTCGGTCGCTGTAGTATAAATACGCTCTGAGCGGGGCACTGATTAGATTTGTTAGGTGGCGGCCCAGTCGCTCAAGTACCGATTGTCGTGACAATTCCAATCACAGAAGCACTGCCCACTGAGACCTTATTTGCTCCTTGTACCAACGGAGGAACGGCGTCGACGTCTCAGTCTCCTAATCCCCCCCTAACTACGTCCGTCCTTGTTGCGAGTACTCCGCCGCCGTCTACAATAGTCGAGGCGTCCTCGGCTACCCTCGATGATGGCTCCGTCGTGCGGACTGTCGTCACAATGGTCACAACCCCACCCCCCACTTCCTTTTACGTCCCTACTTCCCTTGCCGGCCCTGCCCTGCAAGGCGGTTCATCACATCCAGGAACGAGTGTTGCGCCCATAATCGGAGGTGCTCTGGGTGGATTCTTTGGGTTGATAATACTTGTGGGGTGCCTGTGGTGGCTATGGTAAAACGTTGGTGCTGTGTGCTTTTCCAAGTTTACTGACGATATCCATAGTCGGAGGCGTCGATCATGGGACGACATCTTTGAGAAGGACATACTCGAGACTGACGACGCTTGGCCGCTACCTGCGCCGATGCAGAGCGAACGCGACAGGCGCAGAGTCGATTCGAGTGCAGAACCCAAGCCGTACCAATACGGACTTGTCGGACATGTTGTTCCTCCTGCAGCAGCTGGCGAGGCGCCGAGGTTGTCGCAATATGGTTCGGTCAGCGAACACTCTGGTACACACAGCCGCAGCACGTCGCACTCGACCGCGCCACTACTACAAACTGCTCGTACAGGATCGAGGCCTTCCACGGCTGGCTCTATTCTGACCGGTCAGACCCAGCCTGGATCGAGGGTGATGAATCCTGCGCCCCGTTCGATGTCTATGGTCTCACAATCGAGTAGCACGAGACCATTGCCAGACAGCCTATCGATTTGGACACCAAATATGGACGAGCTAGTGGTTCTTGAGCCACCGAATCGCACTGGGAGCCCAGTACCTGCTACCCAACGACGTGTCTTGCAGATCGCCAACAATCATGGTCCACCTTCGCCGACGGATGCCGTAATGCCGGGTGGGCCTTGGGCGTCTTCGGAACCCCCACCGTATGACGCTGTGTGCGCATACGGAGGGCAGGCTCCCGCAGGCTTGTCCAGAGTGGTGGGCACACGCTAAAGCGCCATCATGGAAGGTGGACATTGTTCCTTGTCACGACCGACTCATGGCATCATTACAATCATATGGACTCTGTTCTACCATGCATGTCTCCAATTCCCTAGCCTACGAAAAGTCTGTGTAGTGTTTTTGTTTATGGCCGCTGTTTCTTCGTACATGGGTCGATAGCTAATGGGATTACATCATCACGGCAACGAGGACAATGGAAGGTGTGTGTTACGTAATGGGTGTGTTCCGAGCAGAACAATAGAAGATACTGGTCAATGGCGACGTGCGTCGAGTATATAATCCCGAGAGGATGGCACGCACCCGCATCTCCCTGGTGCTGGGTCACCCCCATCCTTCCTTCCTCCTCACAGTCCTTGACCGCTGACCATCATGCCATCCATCCGCACCTGTATGTCCTTGGTCACCCTAGACACCCCACCGTTCGCTCACATCCCATCCAGACATCTTCTTTGGTCTCAATGCCGTCCGCGTGCTGAGCATCGTGGCCCTTCTGCTTGTCTTCGCAAGCAGCATCCTCGTCATAGTCACTGACATCGAGGCTGTGAACGACTATGATTCCATCAAGCAGAGCAGCAATACCACCAGTAAAGCTTTCGTCGACTGTGAATACATCCTGTATGTGCTTACCTGACACTCTCATCTCACACCCTCACACCTATCATAGAGACAGTACCGTCCCAAATCAGATTGGTGGTGTTTTCTGGGCAGTCGTAAACCGCCTCCTCATCATCTTCCAAGTCGTCACCCTCCTTTTTTCCGAACTTGGCTGGTTTACCTCATTCTTTGATCGCTTCTTTCCCGTGTTAGGGACTCAGTTCGGTCTCGGTGCTTTGGGCATATTCCAGGGGCTGTGTGTCTACTATCATCGTGTCTACCGTGCCGACATGCTCATTTTCATATAGAATCGGCGCTTCTGTCCTTTCTCAACACGTTGACGACTTCACCCTCGTTGCCGCCTTCTTCCTCTTTGTGATTGGCTGTCTCAACATGCTTCTTGGTTTAATCTTCCGCGAGTCGGTAAAGCAGAGACGTTCCATCAGCGCATGGCGTGCAGGCACTCAGGACACCCTCCCCACTCACTTGCCCCCAGCCGCAAACCTAAACCGATCCGCTACCTCATCATCAGGACAGTCCTTTACTTCCTCGACAGTGTACGAAGAAAAGGCTCGTGATCCCGAGTTCGGTGCCGCAAGGAGTGCGAGCCGTGCTGGTTACGGTTTTGGACGTCAAGGTGAGAAGGCAGCAGGAATGAAAGGTTTGTCATCTCCACCAGTGTCATCTCACGACAATAACCCTCTCTCAGGCTTCCTCATCTCCAAGCCCCTCGAAACGCTGCCGCGTTATGCCGCACGTCCAACTAGCGCACGCTCTCCTGCCTCTCGCTCGCAATCACCAATACACGGTTCCGAGCCACACTTTCAATCCAGTGCCACCGCACTATGATTCAACGTCCAAATCATTGATTGATTACGGACTGCCACGATAACGAAAGACCTTGCTCAGGCTCTGTAGACTTGCACGTACGAGTACCAGGATGGACCTTGCTGGCGGACATTCCCATCTAACACATAACTATTCCGTGTCATCATAATGTTTGTATTTTCCAGCTGGCATGATGTGATGTGTAGCTTTAGCAAACCGACATAATAATCATTCATCATTCATCTTACATGACGCGCGTGATTATTACTAGTGCTTTGATAGATAGTCAAACGCATGTCATTCAGGATCATCGGACATGTCCATGTCGACCATTGATCTGTCATCCGTCTCGGATCTACAGGATGGTGTAGATGCTCCGCTTAACACTGAGCATTTCTCTCTGCGTGTAATAATTATAGGTAAAAGGGAGTTTGGTGTCGGAGGAAGCGGTGGGGGTGTTGTCGATGGCGGAGGGGGAGCAAATTCCTTGTCCACAGCCGAGGTACCAAAAGCACCAAGCAATCTCCACGGCGGCACTGATGGGGTGTTATTAGTGTCCAAGCCACCGGAGAGTATGTGTTCCCAGAGTGCCCTTCTTTCCTGCGTGAATGTGACACTCACCCGGGAGGGCGACGAATCGGCCCTGCCCAGTGGAGTTCCGTTGTAAATAGAGAGGGCTGTGGAGGAAAAATAGGAATTTGGGTATGCGGCCCATCGAGTCGGCTTTACATCGACAGACGAACTCGAGCTCGCTGCCGGCGAGGGGATCGAGGAACCTCCCAGGCTACAGAGTGTTAGGTCAATTTCTTCGTCGTCGTCGGTACCCTCGAAGATCGTGAATGATTCCCATTCCGAAGTGGCGATCCGCCCCTCTTCCTCGTCATCCAGAATGCGGGCACAAACCAACTCCCGTGGGTCTCGGCAGCCAACCCATCCGGGAGGATAGCCCCAGTATGCCATGTGCCGCAGCCACTCGGCCGTGTCTCCTGGGTCCCCCTCTTGTAATCCAAGTGCGTCTCGTAAGAGAGGACCGCGAATCACACCCGGCTCGTAAGATCTAAGCCATTCAAGCCGTTGTTGCCTCCATCCCTCGGCTATGTAGAAACGAGAAGTTTCCTGTCCGGTGGCATCGGGATGGAGAAAGTTGAATAGCTGGCGCGATAATGCAACCAGCTGGCGATCGATGGGTTCAGGGCACGACGCAACGGCGTGGTCGGGGGAACCACAATTAAAACACAACCTGCGGTCTTGCGATGAGGACGGAAGTGATTCATCGTTTTCATCTCCGAGCGCAATGCTGGGAATTCTGTCGTACAGGCAAGAATGCCAGTGGGCGAGAGATAGAGCAGAGGAATACATAGAAGGTGCAGTGTCGACGACGAAACAGTCTCTTGGGCCGTCGGTCAGTCCCCCGATTGTTGGAACTCTAGTTTCGCATCCCGTTGCTTCAGCGCCTCGAGGACTTTGGAGGCATCCCAGCGACCCTTGGCTATCTCCTTCCCGTCGAGATGTAGCGCGGGTATCCAGTAAACGTATTTCTTCTTCCACCTTTCCTGGCCCTTGTCCTGGATGTTGACGACTTCCAGGTCGAACTCTCGCTGGACGCTTTCGATGAGCTTTGGTTGTCGAATCAAAACAAACAGCGTGCGCACCTGCTTCCTCACTTTGGCAAGCTCGGCCTTGGCGATCTGGAGATTTGCGATTGTCACTAGACATTTACGAGTGCTGCACGATATCCTACCTCGCACAGAGAGCACTGAGGACCTGAGAAGAGGGTCAGACGGGCGATCCTGGCAGCTGCCATTTGTAGCTGACTCGGTGGAGTAGGCATTGCATTTACAGTCGACTCTCTCAGCCTAATACATACTACGCAACACATAACCCATAGCATTTCTGTTTCCCAAACCGCCTTGGTTCACCATGTGACCTCCTTGATAACACATACTCCCTAATAACACACGCTCCTGAGAGGTATGCGTTAGAAGGGAGTCGACTGTAGCGATGACGGGTGGCTGTGAGCTGCCGAAACAACCGGTAAATCCGGTTCGATTCTGTGTCGCAAGCCAAGTAGTCGATAGGCTCTGCTGCTCGTCCGCGCCAGTTCACGCTCAATGAACTGCTGGGATTAATGTCCATTCAACAACCAGTCTGGCTGAAGAGAAGTAAGAAACCTCTTCTCCATCCACGCTACACGCCCTGACGCGTCCCAGCGCGGCCATGTCCGTTTTTCTCTCAAGGACGATGTCTCTTTGCAGACTCTTGCAATTTTCTTCACGATGTCAAGGTCAGGAGTGCTATTCATCAGCCCCTGTGCAGTTCCATTCCGGTCAGGCGGCAGCCATCTCCCCCTCCAAAGCCTGTCTTCGATCCCCCTTCCGTCGTCGTCAACTCCGCCAGCCCCCGTTCG
The DNA here is from genome assembly GCA_038091275.1 of Tylopilus subfusipes. Taxonomy (NCBI): domain Eukaryota; kingdom Fungi; phylum Basidiomycota; class Agaricomycetes; order Boletales; family Boletaceae; genus Tylopilus; species Tylopilus subfusipes. The sequence continues at coordinate 9,305 of JBBPOB010000393.1, read as the reverse complement.
GCCAACCTAGCAAGTTTGCAGAGTTCAACAAGCTCCTCCCAAGACTCGTCCCGCTACTCGGGACTCTTGTCCGTGCTTTCCGATGTCATTGGTCCTCCTCCCACCACCGCCCCGGCGGCCCGAGCAATGCCCACCATGCCATCCAGCTTACGCAGTGCAGCCCGCGGTCACACTAGCCCACCTTCGGAATCCAACTCATTCGTCGCAGGCTTCGAGTCGACCAGTATTGCTGCTGAGATGGAGACAGGGCGAAGTGTTCCTAGTCGTGCGGAATCACTCTCGTTCCTTGAACCCGATTCCGAAGCTACTTTGGTTGATCCGTTTGGGGAACAGAGGGAACCGTTTTTCCTAGAAGAGGATGCCGCAGTTCTCCCTCCCGTTTCTAACGAGCAGGAACCCGCCGACGGCAATACCACACCTTACTTTGGGGAGGATCCTCACACATACGTAATTGGGTCAGAAGTCGAAGAACATGAGGATGGCGACGAAGATATGCATGACAGCAGGGAGGAGGATCCTACGGTGATGCTGTCAAATAGGCAATCTACCCTTTCGTCGTTCACCGGCGCGTCGCTATTGGCCTCTCCTCGGCGTAGTGTCCTCGGGGAGCCATCTGTAACTAACCCCACTGAGAGTGGTGTGGCGGACTTGTTGTCTCCTGTTCAGCTGTCAGCCAAGCTCCGTCCGTTTTCCATACCTTCTTTGAATTCCAAGGTCAAGAGGGGGGATTCAATAGATTCAGGATATGCTGATGGAGACAGTTGGGCTAGCCCTGTTCCATTCCCACATTCTCCCCCAAGAAACTTTCGGTCTCCAGTGGCGTCCCCATCACATTTACGGCGAGCACACGTCTGTTCTCCCGCGCTCAAGGATAGGAGAGTATCGTACCATGTTGGTGCTCTCCGCCCATCCTCTTATAATCCCATTGAGGTCATCAAGGGAGTAGAGTTTGATGGGCGCTTGGAGGACAATGAAGATACTGCACTTACCATTTTGGGCGCCTATGTCACATCTCCTTCCGAAGTATTGGGTAAGGGTGGGGCTTGTGACCAAGATTTGCAAGTGAATGTTGCAGAAGAGAAGGCCGAAGAAGGCGACAAGCTATCAGACGTTCCAGGCCCTCCGCGGTTTTCCCCTGAGCATCTTCATCCAGCAACGGATCACGATCTAGATCCATGCAATCGGCCTTCCTTCATTTCCGGTGACAATCTGTCCTTCAAGACCGCGCTTTCAACGCAACCTTCCTATGAGGACCTGAGCGATATTTCTAGGATGTCGCCTGTCAAGCGGGACTCCTTACTTCCATACCTTTCGGGCTGTTCAACTCCTAACACGTCGGTACCCTCGTATTACGGCGATGCAAACGAATTCTTGGAGCAGTCCATTGCTGGCACAGATGTGTGCGAGCTTTCTTGCCCCGTTGGTCAGATCGACAGCATGGGGGGCCCTGAGACAAAAGCCTCAGAGGAGCGTCCGCTCCTAGAGGAAGCTGCCATCGACTCAAACTTGCCGCTTGCCTCTGTTCGCGCTGGTGATCTTCAGGGACTTGTTCCGGAGAAGGTTGTTACCCCGCGGGGATCCCTGTCTGGCGTTCATCACCCCGATAGACGCTGTCCGATACCGAGTTCATCAGTGGATTCCTCTCACGGGTTGCCTTCGGCCAAGGATGTTACCCTCCGAGGGCTTTTGCCTGGTGTTTTCCACTTTGACAAGCAACCTCCAGAATCACGCCAGTTAGCAGAGCTTTCTCATAGTCCTTCGGTCAGCGAGGTTTACACTATTCCTCTCGGTACGGATGATCATCGGGAATCTACCCTCGAAAATGTTGCTGCTCCGCGGGAACGATTCACTGTTTTTTTACATCACGATCGGCGCTCTCCGAAATCTAACCAGTCAACGGGCTCTTACAGTGCGTCATCATGCAAAGACGTCCTCGGTTATGCTCCTGCAGGTGCTGGTAATGTTCAGGCCTTTATCTTGCAGACACACTTACCTGGTCCAAAAGCAAGTTCATTCGCGGAGAGGCCTCGCAGCCAGTCGTCGATCAAGGATGTTCTCGGATACGCGCCTCCGGACGCCAATGGCAACGATTCCAAGTCCTCAGAGCAATCATCTGCCGTTTTGCACGATTCCCTCCCAGAATACGTTGCAGTTGATGAAGTCTCTGAATTTCTCGACTCGGAGAGTGACAGTTTCACTCAGCACTTGTCGTTTCCTCTTCCTCCTCCCTTTCCTTCAGCTGAAATTGTCGGGAATTCTACCCTCAATGGTGAAGACACGTCCGTCCTGTCTGAAGCATCTGTCGTGAATATCGTCAAAGATGTGTCGAATGCATATGCAGGGTCGCTGGACGCAGACGTGGAATGGATACACTCAGGATCCGACCTGACAGAGAAAGCGAGGCCAAGCCAACTCCCTTCGGTCGAGTACCCTGATTCCTGCGCAGATGTCACTTTACGAAGGAGTCGAGCAGTATCCGATCTCACTGTTAAAGGGAAATCGCCACCTGCAACTCCTGCTGCGGATACTCCTCATATATTGAGGCTGCCACCCTGGCCTTTGGAACAGCCGGATCGATCCGATTCTGTGCAGTCGCTCTATGATTGGTATCTTGACGATGGTACTTCCGACGGTCCCTCAGAGTTCTCTAGTCCGGCACATAAGGACACGGTACCTCCAGAGACGTCTAGTCTTATAGCGGAACCCTCTCAAGAGGATCAACTACAGTCGCTGGATCTCACACCCCAGGTCTTCCAAAGGGCATCCTCTCCAAGTCCTGATAGCGAAGTTGGTAATTCTGGTACAGATTCTTCGCAGTCCGAAGCTGTCTTCCGTCCCCTTTTGACCGGGCGAAGATTTTCTTTGCGTTCTTCCCTTACCGAACTCATTCCGAAGCCAAATTCCCAGGGATCTCCTCCCCATACAAATTCTTCTACTCGATTGCAGGCTAGGGAGATCGGGGGTACCGTCCAATTAGGGTTTCGGCGCTATAAACCGAGGGTATGTGAGCAAACTTGATTGAACGCTTCCGAACTCACCTACTACTTAACCTGCGGTCACACAATCATCACAGCCTTTACGCACTGCGCTTTCTGCGTCCGAACTCCGCATTCGAACCGATGTAGCGAGGGAGGATTTGCCACCAGGATGTTTTTCTGCGAGCAACGTTCCTTCCTCAACCAGGTTTCCTTTGCCTGCGAAAGCAATGTCTGCTCCGCCCTCGAGCGGATTGAGACAGCTCCGCCTCGTCAGTGGCTTCCTAGTACTTGATTCCCCCTACTGATTTTCTGATCTAGTCTTCCATATTGTCCACTCAATCGTCGAGCATATCTAGCATTTTGTCCCGTGAGCATTCTGTGTCATCAGCCACCCTCCGACATTGACAAGTATCAACGAACAGTGGATCACTTATTCAACTCACCTACACCGCAGTCTCCCAGTGTATCATCTACTACTTCGTTTTCACATAGTTCATCGGTATGTCAGCGGGTTTCGTCCTGGAGATGATCGATTAATTGGTGCTAGCTTTCGTCTTCATGTGAACAAATACCCGAGCAAATACATCATACCCTCAAGCGTTCCAGCTCCAGCTCTCCCATTCTGCAAGAAAATGATGACGTTTACTTCGCGTCACAGTATTATTTGGCTCGTCGCGATGCACATTCTGTCTCTGCGCCGACCCAACAACCAAAGTCTTGGCGTTTATCACATTACCGAGCTGGCTCTCGAAATTATACATCAGTTGATGGTACCCGTCGTTTTACTAGGAGGGCTTCGACATTAAGTCTTTCTTACACTGCGGACGAGGAACAAGAGATTAACGAGGATGACTCTACGATGTCACGTCCCATGCAGTCAGATGACTGGACGCGTCCTGCTTCCGCTCTCGCAGCACCAATTCACGCCATCGCTACACCGAAGCCTAATTTGCTTTTTGCCATTGCTAGCGACGATGTGGACCATGTGCGCCAAGTTCTTGAGAGTGGCGAGGCAGGTCCAAATGACTCTGTTGGACCCCAATCCGCCTTGGCGTTCACGCTGACCAACGACAAGCTAACGCAAAAACAAGGGATTGTAAAAGCGCTGCTTGCATACGGTGCAAATCCCTCAGCATTGCGGAATCCAGCCCTTAACCCTGCACCTCGCAAAGAGGGGAGTGATGAACCAAATGGGCCACCTCCCGAAACTACATTGGAAGGGATGGATCCGGCCACACGGTAATTTCGACTATCTGCTTCGTGTCCTGGTTATTGATCCTTTATACGCAGATACTTCGTTACCCGGGCCGATGCAGCTCATACTCGCCAAACTTCACAATTAATCCACCGCTCGTTCTTCCGCCCTCTAACACGGGTTCGGTATGATGTCATTGGGCAAGACTGGGCATTGGAACAACTGTTCCACGTTCTCAGCATGCATTCCCGGAAGTTTGCCGTGGCTCCTATCGTGGTTTTACTTTGTGGTACGTGGCTGCAGTTGTTGGCATTCGAGGTCGTACAAAGTCTAGTATAGGTCCGAGCGGTCACGGAAAGAGCTTGCTAGCACGGAAATGTATGTCAATTTCCATCACGAGCAATTTGCCTTCTGACATTATTCGATAGTTGGATCCTTGCTTGACGTCCCTACTCACACTGTTAATATGACTACTCTCCGGTCTGCTCATGACATCTGGCAGTCGTACTCTATGAGTCCATATGAGGTAAGCGAGATTCTCGTATAGACGTCAGCTGCTAACGGACGACATTTGCAGGAACCCTCTTCATGTACTCTCGCAGAATTCTTGATTGATAACGAAGGGAAGAGATGTGTAGTTGTCTTGGACGTGAGTACCTTGGATTGATTGGCTGGACGTAAGTCTTATGCAGTATTCCAGGAGATCGAGAAAGTCGAAGATCAGAAGGCGCTCTGGTCTCTCCTCATGCCGTGGGAACTGGGTTCGTCTCCAAGTTTGAATTCCACGTGGTCGCACTCATCACCTGGCAGGTCGATGTTCCTTCGAGGCCGGAAAGCGTCATGTCGATGCTCGCAATGTTATTTGGATAGGCACATCGAATATTGGTCACGAGTTGGTCTCCGAATACCACCAGAATCGTGCAGAACCAGACCAGCGAATGACCCGCGAGGACTACCTTGAGCTGACGGCTATGCTGCGACCCCGTGTCTCGCACTGTCTCGGGGTATGATATTTTTCTGTCATGGAAAAAAACTTGCCTTAGATGCCCTCTACAGGCTTCATTAGTTTCTCGTGTTACTACACTCCTTCCTTTCGTGCCCTTCACCTTGGATGAGAAGAAGGCTATAGCTGCGGAGGCTGTATATGCACTCGCGGGCGGCACGTCCAGGATGTTGTCTCCTCAAGATGTAGAGTCTTTGGTCACCAAGGCCCTACCGAGCTACCAGCCCAGCGAGGGAGCACGGTCGCTACACAGAGCAATATCAAATAACCTGGTTAACATGGTCTAGCGCACACCAACCGGACATCTTGCTGCATAGTTCTGTCGACATCAATTAGTCACGTATTATATTGCTCCATCCAGGCACATGTCTAATCCAGCACACACCGTAATTTAAATCCATTTGGATGACACTGAAGCAAACACTGGTTTTAATGTTTCGCGTCAAGAAGTTAGAGCACGGGGATACCGCCTAGTGTTCAAGCTTTTCGTGACACGGCCGGCCGCGTCCCGGTGGCACATGTTGATTGAAGTCTCATTCAAGTTTGATGGATATCATCGGTTGCCAGTGCACTGGTGATCGACGATCCAGTCACTCTGGTTTTTCAACAGACTACTTCATCCTAGGCAACGAGAATTCACACTGGCAGTGTATGCGGCTCGAACCATGTGCATGACCGCCGAGCGTCGGCGCCGGCTGGTCATTTTACTCTCACACGTGGCCGCTGACTCGCAGTTCAATGTTGACAAGCGATGCAGTCGTCAGGGGGAATGATACCTGGAGACCTATATGGTAAGCTCACCGCGAGTATTGGGAGCCTATCTACTATTTCCTTTGTTCCTGTCCTTATCGCACATCGTCGTTCGTTAACTCGTTTGTTCTTCTCGAGATAGCGCATTCTGCCGCTCATGAATTTGAGCCCAAGTTACCACTTTCCAACTGGTCTGAGCCCCGTGCCGACTTTACAGATTTCACGGGCCATCGCCGCTCCTATCCTCGCCCTTCGGTCAACCGAGAGCGGTGCTGGTCTTTCACCAGCCTCGACCGCTTCAATCGTTACCTTTTTGTCACTCTTTGGCTTGGCTGCCTTAGGTATGTTTAAACTCTATCCAGAGAGGATAAGATTTAACCACGTTGCACGATGAAGCATTCGTTATCTGCTGCATGCGAAAGCGGCGGATATTGTCACAGACTGTGTCAAACGAACGACCGTTGGAAAAGGCATCGGTACGCGACGTCGAGGCTCTGGCCGGCGGGGAGCGCCCGATCATCCCCGTCACCCCTCGACAGGACGTGCGATGGACACCCCAGATCCGCTCAATCAGCGGTCCTGCGTTGAACAAGGGCTCGGACAGAAAAATTGCGGCCCTGCCCCCCAAGCGAGCACGATCCCCTCCCCCTTTGCTCAAACCACAGGCCTTGTTTCTGGATTCACATGCTAAATCTGCACCGGCACATGCATTGTCGTTTTCGCCAAACGAAATCCCCCGTCCGGCGAAGAGTTCGAAGGGGGATTTGTCTCCCCCGGTGACACCTCACGCGCTCGCGGTGAGCGGTATGCAAACCCGGTTTCTGGGAAAACCCGGGTCAGGATCAGAGAGCTAGTGGTGTTGACGATGTTATTGGGTTCGTTCCGTGAGCGCTCCGGTGCAGGTCGCACCGGTCACGCCTTTGCGATGGATTTGTTGAAGCCCAAAGCTCGCAGTCTTATTCCAGGAACTGGCTATCATGACTAGTGCTCGACGTTCATTCCATCTATCCTTCATGGCGTTAACTTATTCGGATATCGCGGTTGTCACTCAAAGAATGTTCGAAATAATGTCGGTCGCATTTCTTGGTCACATACTTCCTCGGACAGCCATCACTTGGACAATATGGGATAACAAATGCATTGAGTATATTACCGTATAAGATGGTGTATCAAGGCAGTCCCGCTTCTATTTCTCTGGGAGTTGTGCTTTCCGCCTGAACTTTGCCTGGTCTCTCAGCCACTGGAAGTTGTATTAGTCAAAGGAAACCGAAAGATATGTCGTGACACGCGTACTTGGCGGTATTGGTGCAACGAGCCAATTTTCTCTCCTGATTGATGGATCAAAAAAAGTCCCATGCGAAAAATCAGTAGCTCCATACCATGGTAGTCCGGGACTGGGTTGTTCGTGCTTTGTGCGGTTGGGTCGACGCGATTCTTGATTATATGTTTGTGGAACTCGCGGTCCTTCGCCTCTATAAGGGCAAAAGTGCGACGATGGGTCATTCTCCAGCAAGCTGAACCGATTGTGGGGCCCAAAAGGTATCCAAAGCCTTGGAAGACGTTGAGTACGAGACCACGACGGTCATTTGGGCTGACTCACCCATGCACGCCACTGTACAAACTCCGTAAAAGATCATGGGGTCAATTCCCTTGCACACGAGCGATCAGGATCCGTTTTAACCTGTTCCGAGAAGCTGGAGGGTCACCATGATCGGTTTGGTCTCGTCCGTCTCTAGAGAGCCAAAGTACGCGGCTCCACCCACGAGGCCGAGAAGAGAGGAAGGGATGGACATGGCCTGCAGAGAAGAGGTTCAGGAAGTGTAGTGCTAGGGAAAGTGTGAGCGTCGTACTGTCTCCCATCTGCGTTTGCGCCGTCGAATGTCAAGGTATTCCCGCCAGGTTATCGTGTCTCTTTGGGATTCGGAGACGGTGCTGGAAACTTTGCGAACAAAGCTCGTTTTCTTTGGTGTGCATTTCGTTGTCAGTGAGATGCGAGCGCACGAATGTTTTAGCAAGGACGCCATGAAAGGATCGTTGAAGCCACAAGAGACAAAGAAGGTATTTCGCACGGCTTTGCACAGGCGCGTGCCTCGTCTTTCGCACTTCTCGCTCAACGGCTCTATCTATGCAGTCTCTCGACGGGGCGCAGCGCCCGCTGACGTCCACGTACTGTCCGTTTTGCGCAGACAACTACAGGTTACGAGACGTCCAGGAGCGAGACGCCACCGATGCGTTCTCGTTGAGCAATCTACTTCCTGCCGGAACAATAGCGATCACTGTCCATGATGGCGAATCGCCGTGCCCTGGCGCGTCCAAAAGCCGTGTTTGGCATTCACTTCCCGTACGAAGCTTGTCTACTCATCCGGTCGACACGCTTTTCCGGGAAGTGGCATTTCTGACCGAACACCTATTCCTCCGGGCAACTTGCAGACTTGGCGATAGTGGCCGAATCATTTTCGTCAGGGTCTATCTTATTCCTAACGACTTGCCGAATGTCCGTGGGCAACTACACCGTCGCTCCGACACCGTGGTCAAGGAGGCTCAGCGGCACATGCATAGCATCGTACCGCTCATCGAACAAAACCGACGTTTGTGGGACGCGGACGAGACTTCTCTAGATGCTCCGCAGCAGCACCTCTTGTCTAGTCACATCGTTTGTGGAGTTTGGCCATTTTACTTTATGCTGGTGTTGATCATTGTCGATAGGATAACCGCACTATGGCTGAGATTTACAGCGATCTACCTTCCCCGGTGCTGGGCCCAGTAATGAGTGAAAACACAAGACTCGCTCACCGCATTGCATCTGGAGACGCGATTTGGGGTCTAAGAACCACTCTATATGGCTATCAGCGGCACTCGGTCGCTGTCATGCTCCACAGGGAATCAAGCACCAGTCCTGTACCAGATCCACTGTACATTCCTGTCTCATGCATGTCAGGCACTTGTTTTTATATTCGGCCATCAACCATGACAGTTCTACGAGAACGTCCTATGTATTCCCCATCTCGAGCTGGTTTGCTCTGCGAAGAGTTAGGTATGTTTGCATCAAGTGTGGAAACATGCAACTTAGCTTTATGCTAGGAACGGGAAAGACGGTTATGATAATTGCCCTTGTTCTCGTGACTGCCAGCCAGCTTGCAGATCCGGAGGAGTCGCTGACTGATGAGCGACCAGTGATGACACCCTTGGCTTACCGTTACTTCCCCTCCAAGGAACATGCTTTTGCAAGGTCGAGAGCTGATCTTGGCCAGGGATCCATCCAACAAGTACCATCCCTCGTTGAGCTCCTTATCCACTATTTTTCTTCGTTGAAAACCATCGCAGGTCGTCCCGCATTTACCGATGAACTTGAAGCCACTCACCTGTGGCCGCTTATACG